>MNCI01034330.1:29878-62122 GCA_015680685.1 Gnetum montanum | reverse complement strand
TTTCTGTCTATTTCCATTGAATCTTGCTCTATTTCTAGTTTTCTTGTGGAACTACATCTCTCTCTGGGGAAAATTAGGAGTAGATTTGCGGAGTTGTGCTCAAATGTTTATGCAAAATTTTACTTGTTACAAGCAGGTATTATAAGGACCGCGTAGACTAGGTAGTTGAACAAAATAGGAAACTTTCAATAACTCACAGTACTGGACAAAGTTGGCTGAATCTCTTTAAAGTAAGTCATTTGTAGTTCACACACAACAAAATTGTCACATTTCTCACAACCACACGCCGCAACAGCACACACACATACTCACATTAGCTATTGAGTTATTTGGAGGTATCTAGGCCTTGGTGTTGCCAGAGACCAGCAGGCACCTAAATCTTGTTCGAGGACACTCGTTGGCGGTCGCGTCCCAAACGGTCGCCAACATATAGGTATTTATAAGTAAAAAGGTTCTTGTAGATCATCTTCTTTTGAGCCATATAGATTAGCCTATTGCAGAAATCATAATATAAATCATTGCATGATCTTTTATAAAGAAACCAAGTTTGAATTAGTACAAAGATTTGAACGGAGTTTATAAAATATAATTTTTGAAATTATTGAACTTCAAAAGATGAAAATAAAAGAACAATCAAGATTTCAAAATGATCACATAGCTTTGGCAATAATTCTAAAAATCTAGTTATTAGAAAGATGTGCATGCATAGTTAATTGTCAAACCAACATGTCTAGGTGTTAGATTATGTTAAGGAGCATACTTGCTTAAGAAAATAGAAGAAAGTTTGAAGAATAAGTTATTTCTAAGTTATACTAATCCAGTTTCATTTGTTCTTTCTGGAGACTTCAATGCAAAAGTTGGAATTGATGTCTATCAATTCTTAAAATATGGATGTGTAAAGGAATCCTTGGAAGATGAACCTGATTTAAAGAATATGTTTCCATTATGTCAACATACAATTCTAGTAGCTAGTGCATATTTTGCTTATGTTAAATCTTTAGTAGATAAATCAAATCCTAGAATCCAGAAATAGATGATGTTGATGAATAATATTCATCAAGAATCACATTTTACTAATTACTCTCCTATGATTAATGAGGATGGGTTAACAACATTCTTCATTGAAACCCTAGATTATATTTGGTACAACGACTGATTCTTCCAAGTTACCAAGTTATAAGAGTTAAGTTCTAAAGAAGAAGTTGAGAAGAGTCAAAATCAATCCTTGCCATCTGGAACAAGACCATTCGATCACATACCACTTATGAAAGAATTACAATTACTCCCATTAGTTCATAAGATTGATCAAGAGCAGGAAGTATCTCACACTTACTTTTAATTATAATCTTATTATTTTCTTCATTTTTAATTTATATTTTAATTAGATAAGCAAAATATCCAAGGTAATGCAAGTTGGGAATAAAGGATTTGCATTGTCTTCACCTGGTAACCAGATATGAGTTGCACTTTGTGTGACCCTGGTTAAAACTAGCGATTGGTGGTTGGTAGATTTTTAACTCATATCTTGTCATTATCTTAGAAAATGAAGTATTAAGAAACTAATACTTAATTTTCCATATATTTTTCTCACATATATCTTATTTTTAGAATAAGTAAGAAACAACTTCAAGGTCAAAGAAAAAATCAAATTATTGGAGCATGGGAGCATAATAGAAGTATTGGAGCTAGAAAAAGATAGTGAATGTGGACTCATAAGGATGAATGAAACCTAATAAGGGTATATTGTGATTTCCCCATTCCCAAATGATGCTACTACATAAAAAAAATGGTATCTCTTCATAACAAATGTTATCATGTTAAGACCCAAAAGGATAGTTGTAATTGAGACGTGAAGTGGTGTATTGTATGAATGGACGTGACTCTTGAGGTAATATTTGGGGGTTTAACCTAAGGCATTTATACTTAGGCTTAGAGGTTGTGCCAGCATGGAGTGGTAGAGCTAATATAAGAAAGTCATGAGAGCCAAGTGAAGCAAGATAGAAAGTGAACTGGCCATTTCTTTTGGCTAGGTTGTAGGCCTAATCATGGTCGTAGTGCTAGATTACCTCTAAGGGATAGAAGCCAAAGGAAGAAAACCCCAAGGAACACTCTCAAAGCATTATTTGGATATGCTATTCCATATCAATAAAACATTATTTTCTTTCTCTTTCTACACTTTCCATATTATTTTCTATACACATAATGTTGAATGTTACATATATTTGACATTTAGTATATTTTCTTAGAAATAATGTCTAATATAACATATATTTAATATTTTCCATGACATCTAGAAATAGGATGTCACAATCTTCAAGCCCTGCTCTAGAGTTTTGTGCTATAACACCAACCACTCAACTTCACAAGGCTCTATCAGGCTTGGAATGTGGTTTCCAAGCTTTCATAACATTTATAATCTTGAGCTGTGCTTCAAAGTGTTGTGCCACAACACTAATCACTCAATCCCATAGGATCCTACCAAGATCAAGAAAGATGCCTTCCCGTCAGAAGCACATCAACCCCATAGGGCAACCAGGAAGAATAATTACAAGGGATAAATGCAATTTATTTTGTTGATCCTTGTACTTTGAGGTGTAGCAAAATTTATAATGAACAAATGATGAGGTGCAATAGTGATTACAATAATAGAAAAAAAATTAGACAATGATTGTACACAAGCTTGTACATTTCCCAATGCATATGATGTCTTCTTATAGTTGTCATGTTTTTAAATCTATCATGGAACTCATGCAACAGCTAGTCAACTATCATTAATGGTCATGAAAGATGTCTTCTTCATGCCTAAGAAGTATTTCTATATTTGCCTTCTATTCTAAGAAGATTTCTTTGTTTGGAAAAGAAATATTTTTGAAATCTCCATTATGGGAAGATGTCTTTTTAAAACTAAACTATATTCTATGAAGACAACTTTGCCTGATGAAAGAAGTTTTTACCTAAGGAAAGACATTTATTGTTTCTTGAAGATGTCTTTGCTTGTGCATATTCTAATTCTACCAAGACATCTACTATTTATCAGAGACATCTTTTTTCAACCTCCCTTTGAATGATGAATTCATTGTTCCTTGTCCACAACCTTGATATTTCACATGCTCTAATGATGATAACTTTGCTTGTCCATGTTCTTTGAATTCTTTTCTTTTAAGCTTGTATTTTGTGGATGAGACCTTGAGACCTTGTGAATTTGTGCATTCCTTTTCATCTCATCTTGGTACTACAACCATAACAACCACACAACCTTGATCTCAATTTTTTTTGAACATTTTGACACACTAAGAGGTCCACAATCCCTCATTTATAGTGATGTTCAAAACTTACGAAAATTGGTTAGTGATCATACTAATATAACCATACTACTCTTCCACTTTTTGAACAATATCAAAAAGGATAAGGCACATAAATTAGGGAAAGAGTCATCATAAAAGTACAGTGTAAAATAAGCATAATTAACAATCATAGTATAATCCAAAAAAAAATAACAAAACAAAACAACATTTAGCAATCAAGAATATCAATTATAGAGATCACTTGTTTTAGAACTAAGTTCCATGAGGAGTTGCCCTGAATTTATCAAGAATTAATCTAAGTGTTTCTAAGTGATACTAAAAATTAAGGATTGAAGTGAAGTATAAGCCTCGAAGATCAAGTAACCTATCTCTCAATTAATAAATCATTGGTTCTTTTAATGCTCAAATATTCTCCATCCCTTTAAGAAACATCAACAAAAGATTAGGGCATATCTTATATGATAAGAAGAATAAAGCAATACATCTTCACAATGTGAGACCAGTCATGCCATATTTTAAATTCTTGAGCTAGGACGTACATCTCAAGGAAAACTACTCCAAGGATGTTTCAATAAAAGTTGTGGATACTTTCCCATAATCAAAATGATCATGTAATTGCTCATATTGTTGTAATGAATAATATTACTATTTGCATTCTTTCATAAAAATTTAGGTACTTCATACTTCAACTTATGCTTGAATATTGAATAGGTGGGCTGATGATACATTAGGACTTGCTCTTATTAGTTCAAAACAAGGATCTACAACTAATCCAAAAAGAAATACCAACAACACATAATTTGATGTTAAAGATCAAATATAGATCAAGCAGCCTATCCAATTGAAATAATTATCTCATTAGAACTTGTATCTTTATATCAACCAAAACTTTGGAAAACATTAACATAAAGGATATGGAAGCCATGAAAGAAACATGCATATTTTTATTTTTTTACAAGATAATGCCACAAACATAATCATTTTTCAAAAATAAAATGATAATCATGGCAAAGGATACTAGAAACACAAATTAAAGACTCAACCATCCACTTAAGAGAAAAATACCTCTTAATGTTCTTATCTTGATTACTTTTGAAATATTTTGTTGTTTTAGTGTCTCTTGATTGAAGTCTCCAAAGGCTCATTAGTGATCTACAAGATGGTGATGGATAACAAGGAATATGCTCCCCCTATACATATGCTACTTATCTTGGGCTATTAATGTACAAATGTTGTAAATCATAAAAGCACTATAGTTGTAGGTCAACATAAAGCTTAAATGTGGAGACTAAGGTCTCCAATTAGTAATATTGATAGGATTTTTCAAAGGCTTATGTTAACTCATAAATAGCAAAAATATCCCAAAGGTCATGAGCAAAGAAAGAGATCAACAAATTTAGATTAAGCAAGACTGAATGCAAGACAAGAAATCAAACTAAAATTATTATAAGATGAAGGTCTAAGAAAATTTCTAAAAATATTCATAAAAGTGCTTGTAATAGATGTAATGATGAATGTAACATATGCTCTAAACAATTATTTTGATACTTTTTAGAGCATAACAAATTTTGGACTTTTCAAATCATGTTCTTACTACCTAGCAAGTAAAGAGAGGAAAACTTACCTTGACTTACCTTGCCTACAAGTGAGGAGAGAAGATTAATGGAGTTTGAAATGAGGTCCCCTATCATGAAGTTCCTTCTCATCTTTAAGTTCTCTATCATTGAATTATATATATGATATCTATATTTATTTATGTTCCTTATGATAGAACCCTTGATCATTTATTGCATTATTTTTAATACTTCACTTCTCTTCATTCTCACTTACTAGTACTTGCATAATTTTCTTACCAAAGCCTTTTTGATAAGACAAAGCATTAATCTTATTTTGATCATCATGAGTATAGTTAAGAGTTTGCTTACAGCCATAATTTTTACAAAACAATAAGGTATTATCCTCATGATCAAAATTATCAAACCTGACTATGCTTGAGCTTGAATTTTCATGTGTGGATTCCTCTAAATTATTTTGCTATTTTTTAGAACTCTCCTCTTCTTAAACCTTGCTGCAATCCTTATTAAAAGAGGTTAGTTGTTGAATCTCAACTTTTATGTCCAAGATCTCTTCTTTTACTTCAGCATGAATAACATCTAGCTTAGAAAGTACAAATTTCGTTGCCTTCCTAATCAAATTATGTAAAAGAAAAATTTCTTCTTTAAATTCACTATACCTCTTTTCACACTTACCATCTTGTTTAGCCATATGTGAGGAATTTTCATTTGTAAGCACCATGCATATGAGATGTGAATTTTTGAAAGAATTACATGCTTCTTCTTCACTTTGCTCACCATCATTCCAACTTGTATAAAAGTTGGTCTTTGTTGGTTCCTCATCATTGCATCTATTCTTTGGCTATATCTTGATATCACTAGGACATTCGAAGGTCATATGGCCTCTTCCTCCACAAACCCAACATTATATGGAATGAAAATCTAAGTTAGAATTTAAAAACTTTTTACCACTTTCTTTACCTTTGAGAAGATCAAACCTTTATTGTGATTCCCCCCCCCTTTTTTTTCTTGTTAGCAGTCATCATAGTTTCCTTGATAAAAGGGTAATCTTTTCTTCACTACCCTCATCATGTTCATTGAACTCAATCTACTTGGAGGTAGTCTTTAGATCAATAGGTATTTTCTTGGATCACTCTTTTGCTTATGAGATTCATTTCATAAAAAATGAGAGCACTTTGAGGCTCTTAAAATTTTAAGATTGAGAAATTTATGATATCCTCCATAACCATCACCTTTGGTCTGAACTCTAGTTGTAGAGTATTAATCATTATGATGATGACATTGTTTTTAGGTTACTTGTTCCTCTTATAGCTACAACAAGATCATTAGCTTTAGAGAAAAGATCTTTTATTTTCTCACCTTCTCTCATTTTGATTTTCTCATATTCACTTTGTAAAACTAACAATTTTGATTTCTTAACAATACATGTTCCTTCATAAGTAGCTTCTAAATTTTGCTAAATTCTATGGTTGTTTTACATTATGCTACTCTATTAAATATAGATCTATTTAATGCACAATATAAATAATTTTTTATTTTTGAGTCAAACATGAGCTTATCCTTTTCCTCTTGTGTCCAATGTTTATGAGGCTTGATGATGCTAGTGGTGGTTTTGACAGGTAGAGCATAGCCTTCGAGGATTGACTCCCATAGTTCAAACTCCATGAATGCAAAGAATCCTTGCATTCTAGCTTTCCAATAGGTGAAGTCAAATACATCAAACATAAGTGGCTTTGTGTAAGATGTTCCCTCTATTGTTCACTCTTGATGTTGATAATGAAAAAGAAGAGTACTAGTCTCTAATACCACTTGTGGATTGTTGAACTTAGAAGAGGAAGGATGATGAATAAGTTCTCCAAATGAAATTCTTTGGACAAAGCCCACACACCAAATTTAATGTGGTTCCCCAACTTGGATAGTCCACACTTGGAGGGTAGATTACAAGTACACCTTCGGACCTTGTTGCTCTCAAATGTGGTTTCAAGGGTCCACATCCTATACAATATTTAAGCTCCACTCTAAAGTGTTGTGTTGTAACATCAGCCACTTAATCCCACAAGGTCTTGTTAGGCTTGAAATGTGATTTCTAGGCTTCCACAACCTTTACAATCTTGAGCTCTACTCCAGAGTGTTATGTTGCAACACCAATCACTCAATCTTTTAGGATCTCAACAAGCTTAAGTAAGATGCCTTATCGCAAGAATCACATCAACCCTACAAGGCAACAAGAAAGAAAAATTACAAGGGATAAATGTAACTTAGTTTGCTAATCCTTGCACTGCTATGTACAACACACTATACAATGAACAAATAATGATACAATGAAGAGAAACAGTAATTACAATAATAGACAAATGATTAGACAATGATTGTACACAAGCGTTTACATTTCCCAATGCATATGATGGCTTCTTATAGCCGTCATGTTTCTAAATCCATCTTAGAACTCATGCAATAGCTAGCCAATTGTCACTAATTTTTATAAAAGACATCTTCTTCATGCCCGAGACATCTTTCTATATTTACCTTCTATTTTGGAAAGACATATTTATCTAGGAAAGACGTCTTTCTAAAATCTCCATTTTGGGAAGACATCTTTGTTTGATGGAAGTCTTTCGGAAACTGGCCTATTGATGGAAGATGTCTTTGCTTGAGGAAAGACATTTGTTATTTCTTGAAGATGTCTTTGTCTATGCATCTTTCAATTTTGCCAAGATGTCTACTATTTCTTAGATACATCTTTCTTCAACCTTTCTTTGCATGATTAATTCATTGTTCCTTGTCTATAACCTTGATCTTTCACATGTTCTAATGATGACAACTTTGCTTGTCCATGTTATTTGAATTCTTTTCTTTCAAGCTTGTCTTTTATGGATGATACCTTGAGACCTTGTGAATCAGTGCATTCCTTGTCATCTCATCTTAGTCCTACAACCATAATAACCAAAAAACCTTTATCTCCGTTTTTCTTAATGTTTTGACACACCAAAAGGTCCACATAAATATGTGTCCTCCTAGCAACATTTTATTCTGCATCATCTCTTGCATACTACATCAAGATAACAAGTGTTTTCTAATCATGTTTTCTTTATACCATTCTTGTTTACTTATGCCTCTCTCTATCTCATATTATCCTATTTCTCTCTATCTATTTTCATCTTATGCTCCTATTCTATCTATCTTGTTCTACTCTATTTATGCTCTATATAATCAATGAGGATTTTGAGTGAATAAATATCTCATTACTTCCTATGAAGATGTGACTGAATGTATTATTGAGTGGAACAAGGAGGAGTAGTTATATATTACATCCTTCTTAACCATATAGTATGTAGGATTTAGCCATGCTTCATTTCTATCACATAGCATCATGGGTGATATCCTCTTTTCTCCCATTTCCTTTGGCTTTCTATCTTCATAAACTATAATTTCTACTCTTATGTACTATATTTCTATTTTCTTCATCTTATTCTTTCCTCTCATATATTTCCACTTATCTCTATATTTAACACTTTGGTGAGGTCAAATGATTATCTCTACCGAAATATAATAAGACATTATTCTAGTGGTAAGGGTCTTGACATAGGAACTCCAAGTCACAAGTTTGATTCTACTACAAAACACTGAGTTATAAAATAATATAAATTTTGTAAAAGGAATTTTGAAACTAGTATGATAGATCAAATGGATCTTAATAGAAATAATTAAAAAATTTTAGTTTCAATTTCATTTACATCAAATTTGTGTAAGGTGAGGAAGACTTTAATTCTAGGAATTTACCTGTGTTCCACATCTACAAAATAGTAGCCCACCATTGGTGTATTAGTGATGCCTCTAAGATTCATTTCCCATACTTTTATTATTTTATGTTTTCATTTTCATTTTTCTACTGATATTTCTCTATCCCTTTCTCTTCTTATGTTCTACATTAGTGACTATCTTTGCTTTGCTCTAGTATGGATATGACTGAGAAAATTAAGTGGCTTAGGGGATGCTTTATTTACATTTTTGTATGATTCTTGGAATCTAGCCACGTCCCACTTCTATGGTATAACACTTCATCATAGGGGATGAGTGGTGGATCAATCCCAACACTCTACCATACAATTCATGAGTGCTAGTGCACAAGGAGATTGTAATCCATGGATGGACAATGTAATTATACTAGTGATTGATCTTAAGTTTGTGATCATTGTCTTCTCACCTTGAGTTAGTGAAGTCTAAGTGTATGGTCTAACTCATAGTGTGGCATATGTTATGTGATGTTGTCAAGATCAATTTACTCCTAAGTGCAAACATAATAACAATGAAGTGAAGTGTTAAATCTAAGTAATAATAAGAATGTAAATCTATTATATCTATAGTAATGAGCATTTGTTGTTAGCTTACTGGACACACCTTGGACTCATACAAAGTGTTAGTGGAATTATCAAGTGAATTCACCACTAAGCAAATCAAGTGAAACCACTACTATGTTAACAAAAAATTATACTTTAACACTTGAAACTAGTCATACTCATTTCACTTTACTAATGAACAGGTAAAATAAAGTTCTTGGAAAATGTAAATGACTAACCTAAGAAAATAAAAAAATTATGTTAAGTAAACAAATAAAACTAAGTGGATGTTGTAATGATGGAAGCAAATATCGATCTTTATTACCATCATGAACTGCATCTAAGTACAATTCACTTGAATAAAGATTCCATTCAACTGCTAAACATCACACTACTAGCATTCACTCTATTGCTAACTACAAGAACAAACTATAAGAGTTTTCTTAAGACTTGGAATGAAATTTTTTTGATTATGTGCCTAAGTGTTGGTATTTATAGGACTACACACAACCCAAGAAATCATATCAATGATGATGTAACATAGATTACAACATCATAGTTGTGACATCATATTCTCCAAAATTTTGAATTTATCATACCCCCATGCCTAACTA
This sequence comes from Gnetum montanum, assembly GCA_015680685.1. Taxonomy (NCBI): domain Eukaryota; kingdom Viridiplantae; phylum Streptophyta; class Gnetopsida; order Gnetales; family Gnetaceae; genus Gnetum; species Gnetum montanum. The sequence goes on along the minus strand of MNCI01034330.1, from coordinate 52,292 downwards.
GAAACTTGTCCTTGAGTTTAAAAAAATGTGGATAGAGTCCCTAACAAAATTGGAAGGTAGAATTGACTTGACATGACTTAGAATGTTGCTGTGGTGTTTTTTTTTCTTAAAAAATGGCATAGTTACATGATAAAACAAAAATAAAAAAACAAAATTTGAAGTAGTGTGATGTAGTTCATGTTCTATGTGGTGAAAGATCTTTCATTGGGTTCTTCCCCTTATCATCAAGCTTTTGAAATTGATGGTAATTTAGCAGTGCCTGAAGCTTCTCTTCTTATGTCCTTGGATCATATACCATCCATGCTTATTAAGTGATGTTGGATGGAGCAGGTACATCCCATGGGTATGGTAGCTATATAAACATTTTGTTGGCCTTCATATACCAGACTACAAACTATCTTCTTTTTTATTCAAAATCCTTGGCTATCTTTCTAAGTTCCTTGTAATTTGACATTTGAAGCACCAAGTTTACTACTACATACTTTTGTCCTTGGTAGTTGTCTTTATCAATTTGAGTTTTCCACATGTAATTTTTGCAGTGCATCCTTCTGATTAGCAAACTCCTTCTTGTGCATTATGTATATTGTCACTACCTACTACCCAAGCTCATTTCTTGGCCTCCTTGCTATTAACATGGATAGATTAGCATATTGAAGATTTGCTAATACCATGTCCTCTATTAGATCTTCTATTTTTAGTCTTCACTTAAGCTTAATGAACATGGGCAAGACTATCTAAGATGGGCTACCAATTTTGATTTTGAGTAGAGATGGAACTGATTTTCGCCCTCACCATCTAGATTTCTTTTTCACTTATTTACTTATACATGTTCAGTTTATCTCTGAAGTACTCTTTGAGTTATTCATCTGTCTTGGCCTTATTTTGCCATGTTTTTAGTTTGATTATAGACTTTGGATGGATGACACAAACTTCTTTCATTGATAGGCGTTTGTTTTGCTTGGCCAAGTGACTCATATCCTGGTTGACTCTCATAAGTTTCTCTCTTAGCTAATGAATGATTTCTTTAAGAATAGTTTTCTATTTTTTATATCCATTCACCTAGTATTATCAACAATGAACTTCTGGTTTTCTTCTTGTAAGGATATGAGAGCTTTTACATGTGCATACATTCATGCTTCAACAACAAATGCATCCCATACCACCTTTTCCTTCTCTTTCTTCAACTAGATGTTATGGGTGATTAGTTATCTCACATGATTGGTTTTAACTAATCAAGTTGATCTAGTGATATGAACTATGCAGGGTCTCTCTTTCTAGCTCTCAGAATTGCTAACTCTTCTTGTAGCCTTTGCACTTTGTTTTCCACTTATTCAGCTTTGGTTTCTACCATGACGAGGTCTAGTTTTTACACTGTCATGATATCGTTTGGGACATCAAACATATTCTACATGATTTGGCCCATCCACAATAGTCTAACTAGCACATCCTTGTGTTCTGTAGGAGTCATTAAGGTGCTAATGAGCATTTGAGCATCTCTTTCTTTAGAAATATTAGTTGATTGCATAACAAGAATGTTGAAGAATTCTTTTATGTGGTCAATGATGACATCAATGGCTTCTACTACATCCTAGTGCCACATAATCACTATATTGATGCCTTCACTAGTTTGTAGCATGACATAAAATGATCTAGCATTCCTGAAAATTTGTTGTCTTGAGTCATCCTCTACTTGTATTTGTAGTGACACTTATCCACTTGCTAGATCTATGAAAATGATGGGCCTAACAGTGCTTTCTCACACTTTATAAATATTTGTTCCATCCCTTGTTTCCTAGCTTATTGTATTTGTAATTTATTGTAGATTGATCATTAGTCACTTGTAGTCTTGTGGCAGTAGTGGAAAAAGTTCTTGTTATTGCTGTTCAACTTTTGGTTGGCTATTAGGTCCTATTTCTTATTACTGATCAGTAGCTAGAATTTTATCGACAAGAGTTGATCCTAAAGCTCCCTCAGTGCTTGTTGGATTCTCTAGTTAATCCTTATTGGGTGGCATCAACTTGACCATCTTGACATAGGCAGAATTTTGGACTTTTTGTAAAACATCATTAGTGCAACCCAGAATTTCGACTTGTCGGTGTAGCTTCTTGATGAGGTAAGGGAATGGAAGTGTTAGCTTCGCTACCTTCTTCTCCTCAAACTGCCTCTAAATTTCTAGGAAGAACAACTGGATGATGTTAGCATTGAACGTTTCCATTAGAATTGTGCTTCCTCTAGGTGCATACATTAATATTCTATTTAGCCTTTTAGTTGGGAACCAATAATAGGTCCTAATCTTGAAGTAAATATTTTCCTTTGCTAAGAGCTCATTGTAGTCCTTGTTTTCTTTTCCATATGACCTCTACAACTATAATTTCTTAACATTGGTGTCTAATCTTGTCAATATCTATGTCACATTAGCTCCTTCATTTGGAATCTTGAGGGCCTTAACAATTACCTCTACTAAGTATGGCGTAGACACTTCAATTTTCATGGTAGCATCAACTTGTTTGTTTTGCTAGAATTGATAATTTTTCCCTAAATACCATTCACCCCTATTGGATAAGGTAGACTATAGGAAAGAAACTTGGAGTTGCATCTTCATAGCTTTTGAAGAAAACTCCATAAGAGGACCAAAGTTCAATTCCACTATGATCATGAACATGATGGATTTTTCTTGTATTGCCTGGAGGCATTCTAGAGATAGTGTGAGGCACTATCCTTGTTCAAGTGTAGGTGGTACTTCTGCCTCCCCTTGGACTAAATGCTCAATAGTAGGAGTATGTTGAGGAATGTTGAATGATTAGGCTTCCTTCTTTGCCTGTTCTTCTTAGAGAGTTTATTCTTCTACTTGGACTATTTCATGGCCTCTTCGTCTTTTTCTCCCATGTTGAAAGGGTCCTTCAGCTGTTGGTCTCTTTGGGACCATCTACAATCATTAAGAGTTTAAAATTATTTAAGTGTTTGAATCAGTACTTAATAGTTTCTTATCTTTCTTGTAGTCTTGGTTAGATCAAGTTCTTACCTTATTATGAATGGAGAGTTAGAAAAATTTTCAAAATGAAATCTCCTAAGTGTTATATCCTTAATTACTAGATCCTCCCATAGTTATCATTTCCTTGTTTTCTTTGAATCCTAAAATGGTTGGTATGTTTGATTAGAATAATTAACTAAGTCCTTTAGCTTAAGTGTGACTGATTAGTGATGATCTTCTTATTATTTCTTATACTCAACCTTTATAATATCTTATGGACATTAGAAATTTTTTGGCTTAAATTTTCAAATGTACCATGTAATGTATCTTTCCACTACTAAGTTGAGTGCTTCCAGATCAACAATGTTCAAGAATTTCAAAAATTGGAGCTATGGGGATGAAGTTATGACCTTTGGAAGTTAGCTTGCTAGAGCTTAGAGAAAAAAACAACAAAAAATTCTCTTCTTGTAAAATTAAGGACTCCAAAAATTTTGCTAACTCTCGCACATATATATACTATTTTTATTTGCACGAGATCATAGATGAGACATCGTAGGGGCTTCAATGTTGTAGATACAATGTCACTATAGAAAAATCTCAAATTTCTATTGAATTTTCTAGGTAAAAATTAGTTAATTAGAATGTTTAGAAGATGTGAACTTGTCAAAAGGGTCTTAATTATTAATGATGCTCAATTTTGAAAAATTTGGTATCCACCTAAGGAAAGAATCTCAAGCAATGAAAGTTTATTGAGTTAATTTGAGATGGATTGAAGGTTTGGAATTGATGGACAAGTTTGAAGATGGTATGGGAAGTATTTATTGAGTTTGGATTATTTTGGAAGGCATAAGATGATGTGGAATTACTTGTCAAGTATGAAATACAATTGTTATGTAAGTGGATCCTCCCCAAAGCAATCTCTAGCCCTTAGTGCCCTTGTATAACCACATCTAAAAGTGTCCATAGGCACTTAAGGAGTTGAATGTAAGACATACTTGTATTGGAAGACACACATGTTAGTATTGCTAGATTGGAAAAATAACACTATATTATACCAAACCATAAAGTCATGATTAGAAATATAGTAAGGTGAAATGGATTGCAGAAGGGATTACTGGAACTAGGACATGAGGTATCTTACCATAGGCATAACGAATTCTTGTGTGTAATATGTGGTTAGAGTAATAATTAGTTTTTTCATCCAAGATTCAAACCAAGTCCAAACCTCTTACGAGTGACATTGCATTGTTTCATCCCTAAGGTTCATAATCATAATACTACCACTATTGCAAGGAGTATTACCACTTGGCATATTGTTCAAGGGAGGAGTTATTGTCTGGACTTTTTATTTTTGGAATTCTTGAGAAGCCACCTACCTACAGGCATGGGTAACATGTCTTTTCAATGGAACCCTCAAAAATTTATTCTATGCATGGATTTTATTTTTGATTGTGTTGACCTTATTAGAGGACTACCTGTAGGGATGGGTAACATGTCTTTCTAGTGATATGGTAAGGTAGCACTTATTGTACTCTTACTTCCACTTTTCATTAAATATTCAAGAAAATAAAACATCATCAATAACAAGATAGAATGCATAGTAGTAATCCTAGAAAACCCACAAGTTCCCTTGGTGTCACACCCTTGTAATTTCCACTTGTTTTTTCACATTTGTTTCCAAGCATGATGATCATAGGTTTATTTTCTAGTTTTATTTTAAAGAGAATATCATTATGCCCATGGTAAGGACCTCTTATTGTTGGAATGTGTGGATGGTTGTTATGGTATCATTATATAGGTAATCAGTTCCTTATGACTTGATAATATAGAGAAATCTTCACCTTATTGGGACTACATATTTCCTTAGTCGGTGTATTTTTATTGAAAATTAACAAGAATATGCACAAGTGAAATAGTAATAAAGTATAGAAAAATTGTAAAAGATATCAAAAATTGAAATGAGAATAAGAATGAAAAATTATCAAAGAATTTGAAAATGTCAAGAATAAGAAATTATTAAGAAACATACAAAATATAAAAGTATAGAAAATTATATCAAGAAAGTAGGACAAAGTAATACAAAAGTAAAAAATTCAATATGTACCTATGTGTCATGGTGGACACCCCCATGACTAGAATCAGAACTAGTTAGCCAGAAAAGTAAATAGGTAGAGGACATTTGGGTAGACTAGGTGGAATGCTCAATAGAATTGAGATAATAATGGTAGGGTTTGACCTACTAGATGTTTACTAAGATAAGCTAATGTGGGCTAGATGGATGGTAAATGTGCTTGACACCAGATGGATAAGTTTCCTGGATGATGTATGGCTTCTCCCAAACTTTTTGGAACTTATCCTTTTGTTTGACATGGTTGGAATTGTAGGATAGAACCTTGTTCCCTAGCTGTACCAACACTCAATGTATTCATGCATTATGCCTATGCTTGGAGTATTTCTTATGGATCTCATTACTCATAGGTTCCATTAGCCTATTTTCCTCTAGCAAGTTAAGGTTCTTGAGTCATTCCCTCTGAGCTAAGCTCAAGTTCAAGTATAGTTTGCTAGCAATAGCTAGAGTTTGAAGCTCTACTTGGATTTGGAGTATCAATAATTTACCATAAACTAGATCATAGGGTGAGTATCCAATGGGTAATTTCCATGTAGTTCTGTAAGCCCATAGAGTGACATTTAATTTGGTGTCCCAATCCTTCCTAAATCTAATAATCATTCTAGTTAGTATTCTTGTAACTTCGTAGTTAGTTATTTTAGCCTAACCATTTACTTAGGGATGATATGGTGTGATCAATTTATGGTTCACCCTAAGATAATGCATGGGCTTCTTAAAAGTAGCACTAGTGAAATGAGTTTCGTTTTTTGATATCAACATTTTTGGTACTCCAAATTGATTCTCCACACATTGTTAGAAGAGTTTGGTAGCTATTTTGGCTATAAAATCTTTTACTATGCCTGTCTTTGTCCACTTTGTGCAATAATCCACAGTCACTATGATCTAAGGTTTCCCATTCAACATTGGTGTGATGGAAGTTAATTCTCTAGATATCAAATGATTCTACTAGCTATATTTATTGTTGTGCCCCTTCATTTTTTATTGTTATTCCTCCATCTCACTAGCATCTTTCATAAGATTGGGTGAAGTTTTGGACATCCCATAATAAGGTAGGCTAGAAGTAGCCTACCATCATTAGTTTTAGTGACATCCAACATTTTGCATAATGACCACCACATGGTCTTTCATGTGCATCTTATAGGATCCTATGTTGATTGCATTCTGGTACATACCATCATACTAACACATCATCATAAATCTTGTAAAGATTCCTATTTATCTCCATATATCTCTTAACTTTATGAAGGAACCATTATTTCCATTTCTTGCCCCACTCAACAGGAAGCTCTTGTGTAGTTAGGTAGGTCATGTAATCAGTTTTCCATGACCTCTCTATTGAGTCAACAATCATTATTGTCTTTAGGAACAAGTTGTCATCAAGGAACTTATCTAACAATGCTTCTTCTTGGTCTTGTGATTTCCATCTCAACCTCGACAAGTGATATGCTACTAAATTTTCCATGCCTTTCTTGTCAATCATGGTTATGTCAAATTCCTTTAAAATGACAAGCCATCTGATCACCCTAGGACTTACCACTAGTTTATTCATTAGAAATAGAATTGCACTATGATCACTATTGACATAGATTGGGTACTTGAGAACATAGTGTTTGAATTTTTGTAGCACATACACCACTACCATAAGCTCTTTTTTTTGTGATGGTGTAATTGAGTTATGCCTTGATAATGCTTTTGCTACCATAATATATGTAGTATGGTCTTTTCTGGTCATTCAACTATGTTAGTACTACACCTAGTGCATAATTTGAAGCATCTGTCATGATATGGAAAGGCTTAGACCAATCTAGAGCTCAGAGAATTAGTGTCTTGATTAACTTCTATTTTAAGATCTCAAATGCCTTTTCACATGATTTTTTCCACTAAAATGATGCATCCTTCTTGATTAGCTCTACAAATGGTTTTTCTATTTTTGAGAAAATTTCTATAAGCCTTCTGTAATATCCCATGTGGCCTAGAAATGATTTAACATCTTTGACAATTTGTGGCCTTTGGGTGATTTTTTGTATGACTCTAATGTACTCAAGATCCATCTCAATTATTTTTTATGAAAATTTATGTCCTAGCATGATCCCATCTTGGACCATTAGGTGGAGTTTTTGCTAGTTGAGCTTCAGGTTTGTCTCTACACATCTTTTTAGTACCTATTCTAAATGGTCTAGTGCTTGTTTAAAGTCCAGCCAATAGGTTGAAAAATCATCCATAAGTATGTGAATGTCATTGCCTATTTATTTTTGAAAGATGTTGAGTACTAATCTTTGAAAGGTGGTGGGTGCATCACAAAGATTAAAAGTCATTTTCTTGTAAGTAAATGTTCCCCATAGACTAGTAAATGTTATCTTCTCTTGGTCTTCAAGTGCCATGCAAATTTGATTATATCCAATATACCCATCTAGAAAACTATATTACTGGTGTCCTACAATAGTGTCCATGACTTGGTTAATAAACAATAAAGAAAAAAGATCCTTGGATGTTGTAGAGTTCAATAATCAAAAATCAATGTACACTCTCCACTTATCCATCTTCTTTAAAACAATTACTAGAAGACTGATCCATTCGTTGCTTGCAATGGGATAAATGAATTCTACCTTCAGTAATTTTACCAATTCTTGCTTAACTACTTCCTTAAGCTTATGATTCAGCCTTCTTTGTGGTTGGTGTCATGGCTTAATAGCTAGATATGTATATATCTAATGTTAACAAATTCTAGGATCAATGCTAGTTATTTCATCATAAGACCAAGCAAATACCATGGGTCATATATTGATCACTTCCAAAAATATCTTTTTTTGTTCTTTGTCTAGGTTGGCATTAATGATGATCAGCTCCTTGTTATTTAGAAAATCATATTCTAGTGCTATCAATAGGGCCTTCAACTCCAATGGTTCCAATTTAACATTTTTAGGGATCTTGAGCTATTCCCATTTAAACTTTACCTCTTGACATGATTGTGGATAAGGGTATCTTCTTCTTAATTAATTTGACTTATTTATTTTCTCCACATAGATTCTTATAATTTAGTTTGTTGGTTCCATGTATATTTTTGATTTAATTTCTTCATCTATAATCAACCACTGGGTGCCTTCTTTTTAGTGGCTACCACATATAGGCATCTTTGTATACACATTTCTTCAACACATCTTTTGCATGTTGTGTTTTTCTTTTATTTAACTATCCATATTTTCTACATGCAATTACACTCATTATCATTGTACATAATACATGGAACTTTGCATCATTGAATAATTTTGAATTCATCCTTCTTGAAATTTTCCAAGGATAAGTCTTTGATACCAAACTTAGCATCCATAGTGCTAAGCTAAGATATTCCCATAATAATAGGGATTTCTCCATTGTTCTTCCTCACATGAATGACTAGGAAATCAATAGGATAAGACCAATTGCTCATGGTAGTAATCACATCATTCCCTTGTCCTAGTGAAGCTACGATCAATTGATTTGCAAGCTCTAGTCGAATATTGCTTTTCTTTAATGGTGAAAGATTCTAGTTCTTCTACATGTCTTGTGATATCATGTTTACCCCTAACCTAGAATCAAGTAGAGCCTTGCATGGTTTATGGCATTCTATTTGGAGGTACACCAAGGGACTTCCTGGATCTATTCTCTTTTGAGAAAGTGCTCTAGCCTTTATCTAGTGCATAATAGTCTACATTAGCATGAAAATTGTTAAGTTCACATTAGAAGATGAAGGAAGCTTAATGCTTCTTAGAGGAGTGAGTGTGGATGGAGAGTGGAAGTAGATGAGATCCCCATCCTTTGAACCTTTTCTAAGCTTGTTTGAAAGAAATATTGTTTCTTGGATTGTGGTTCATTTATGATTACTTCCTCCTACATGTTTATTGCCCTCATCATATTCTTTTGTTGTGATCGTGATGGCAATTCTCCTTACATTGCAAGTGGTGGCATAGGTAGTAGAGGGTTGGAAGGTTGAATTAATGGACCAGCCACTATTTAATGTACATATGGTTTGGAATCCATCCTTGGAGTGGTAGGTCTGTAATATTTAGGTGGATACTAGTGTGAAGTATGAATTGTTGCATTTCCTAGAGATATCAAACATTGCACATAGTGTCCATAAGTGCCTGGTTACCAATATGGGTACTGCTACATTAGTGGTGGCATTTTCCATGCTTATGGTTGTTTTCATTGTTACCGATATTCCTCATAAGGTTGTGGATAAGATCCACTTAAATAATAAGTGGCTTGGAAGAACTACTTGTAGTTTCCTTAAGGATAAGATAATCATTTTGGCATTTTCTTTTTGATGAATCTTGGATTAAGTGCATATGCCCCTGATTCTTACAAATGTGTCATCATAGGAAAACATCCATTAGAATGTTTCTACTAGCACACTGTACACCCTTCCTCATCCTTTGAGCTTGAATCAGTACATTCTTCCACTGAAGCAACTTTTCCTTTTTGCTTATAATGTTCACGTCCATAGTCTCTTTACTTTTTCTTCTCCTTGCCCTTATTGAAAGCTTGTTTAGTTCTTTCTTTTACAATTTTTAAGGCTATTGTAAATTTTTTATCCACTAAGTCCCACATATTTTCTACATTAGTTTCTATGTCATTAACATATTTTTGAATTAGTAGAGTCTTTTTCTAAATCACCTCTTTCAAGGCTTCTTCCTATTTCTTATCACACATTCATATATATCTTTTTATGATAGATGAGTCTTGATTATATTTTTCCATTGATTCTCTCTTTTTTAACTCACCTTCCTCCTTCACCACTTGGTTAATTAGCCTATGGATTCAATAGGCAGTCATCTCTGATAGTCTGCCTTAGGCATAAACCCTAAGGATTTTCATAGTTTTATTCCTTAATCCATTGATAATGTGCCTAAGTAGGTTGGAATAACTACTTGTAGTTACCTTAAGGATAAAATAACTATTTTGGCATTTTCTTTTTGAAAAATCTTGGATTAAGCACATATGCCTGTGATTCTTGCAAATGTACCATCATAGGACAACATCCCTTAGAATGTTTGTACAAGTACACTATACACCCTTACTTATCCTCTGAGCTTGAATTAGTACATTCTTCCATTGAAGCAGCTTTTCCTTTTTGTTTATAATGCTCACATCCATAGTCTCTTTTATTTTTCTTCTCCTTGCCTTTATTGAAGGCTTTTTCAGTTCTTTCTTTTATAATTTTTAAGGTTGTTCAAATTTTTTGTTCACTGAGTCCCACATCTTTTCTACCTTAGTTTATATGTCATTGACATATTTTTGAATCTGTAGAGTCTTCTTCTAAATCACCTCTTTCAAGGCTTCTTCCTCTTACTTATCATACATTCATACATCTCTTTTCTTGATAGATGGATCTTGATTATATTTCTTGGCTGATTCTCTCTTTTTCACCTCATCTTCCTCCTTCACCACTTGGTCAATTAGCTAATGGATTCATTAGGTGGTCATCTTTGACAATCTACCTTGGGCATAGACCCCAAGGATTTTCATGGTTTTATTCCTCAATCCATCAACAATGTAGATAAGTTTCTCCCTATGGGAAAATCCATGGCCTAGACACCTATGCAGAAGAGAGTAGTATCTGTCCATCACCGCATTATGGGATTCATGTATCCCTTACATTAAATCCTAGATCTACATTTTGAGATTGAATACCCTTGAGTAAGTTTGATATATGTCATTGAAGAGTTCAAGCATGGTATTTCATCTTCTAATTGATTCAAGTTCCAATGATCTATACCAGATCTCTAACCTTAATTAGTCTTCTAGGAAACAACTTAAGATTTTTCCCATCACTTTAAATATTTTGTAGGACATAAGCATCATGAAATGCTTGAAGGTGATGTTGTGGATTTGCATTATACCCACCTTCAAACATAGGAATATTATTCATATTAAGTCATTTGAAGCAACTATCTCTTACATGTCTAGTTGGAATGTACACTACTTTTCTTATGTTGATCATACTACAAGTAGTCAATAATGGCTCTACATGATCATAGGGTTCATATGTGCTATTGCAGTGATGTCCACTTTGGTACTCATATCGCTCTCTCTCTTCATATCTTTTCTTTTCTCTTCATGATTCATACTCATCATCTTTCACATCAAGATACATTCAATGATTCTCATGTCTATCATGAGCTGGATGTCTCTCCCTATTATGATCTCTAAACCTTTATTCTTCTATCAGAGTCCACTGAAGCATTTGGAGAATGATTCCAACTAGATCTCCTTATATGACTCTAGAATTCATCTCTTTGTAAACCAATAGAAACTCTAGGCCTTAGGTACTACTTGTATTTAGAGTCCTCTACTTCTCTTCTTAGTGTCTCTACGAGGGTTGAATATAGCTGTACCTTGATAGGTTTTACTAGATGAATAATAGGTGTTTGTGAATGGACTTCAAGATTCTGGTGGATTTTTTCTGCTACAAATGCATCACCATCAAGTTCTTCTAGGACAACAAGAGAGTTAACCTACTTTTCCTTGTTATTCTCATGTTTCGTCTCCATAGTAGTGTCTCTTTGAACTTGTGCCTTTGTGGGTTTGTAGGGTCTAGTCATATGTTTGGACACATGATACCCCTCTCGCACATGGCTCAGATTCATTTCTCTTAAAGTTGTTTGAAGCATGATGGGTGTTGAATGCTCTAGAGGCAAAATGATGTTGCCATGTATGTCTCTCAACCTCAACTAATCATCTTGATGAAAGATGAATGTAAAATCAAGATAATAAGGATTAGTGTGAGCATATGAGATCTATGTTTGCATAGACATACTTCAGTTTTCATAATCATGTATTCTATAATTACTCTTTTGCATTTCTTTCGCACTAGAAAATTTTTCTTTAAATTTTGAAGCCATTTTGTATATTTGACACTTACTTAGGTATGTGTTATCGAAATTGGTTTAAGATATAGGGATAGACTTCATGGTTCTTGATACAATGAACTTTGTAAGATCAATTACTTAGTACACATTGACACATCCCTAGCAACGGTGCTAATGATGAGTAGTGGAGTAATCCCAACACTCTACCATATAAGTCACATGTGTTAGTGTGTGACTAGATCATAATCTATGAATTGATAATGTAATTATGCTAGTTATTGATATTAAGATCGTGACTATTGTCTTCTCACCTTGATTTAGTGAAGTTTAAGGGTATGGTTTAACTCATAGTGAGACATATGTGATGTGATGTTGTAGGGCTTAATTTACTCNCTCAGTGCATGTCGCGTCTCATCACCAAGTGAATTCACCACTCACCACTAAGAAAATCAAGTGAAAACACTACTGGGTTACCAAATGATTACACTTTAATGCTTGAAACTAATCATAATCATTATACTTTACTAATAAACAAGTAAAATAAAGTTCTTGGAAAATGTAAATGATTAAGCTAAGTAAATAAATAAAACTAAGTGGATGTTGCAATGATGGAAAGAAATCTCAATCTTTATTACCATCATGAACCATGTCCAAGTACAATTCACTTGAATAATGATTTCGTCCAACTACTAAACATCACACTGCATGTAATCACTCTATCACTAACTACAAAAATAAACTACAAGATTTTTCCTAAGACTTGGAATGAAAAGTTGTTGATTGTATGCTCAAGTCTTGGTATTTATAGGATTGTACACATGTTGAGACATTGTATCTACAACATCATTGATACAATATTATAACTGTAATATTGTATTCTCCAAAAATTTAACTTTATTAATAGGTGTATTAGAATATTCTAGTCTTTCTTTTCTTTTATTCTACTTTGTTTAAACCCTTTTACAGGTACCTAACTCATTCAATCTACAACATCTTAACACCAATAGGAGCTTCTATCTTTTCTTAATTGATTCTTCTCCAAGTTTTCAACATTATCCATCAAGAGAAAACAATTTTTATCTACTTTACCTTTTTCTTCTATGTAAGTTAGATTTTCAAGTACATTAACATTTTTAGTAATTCAAGTTCAGTTAAAAGCCTCGATTTTAACACCCTGCATCATTTCCAACATCATTATTGGTCATCTCTAAAATGTTTCAAATTTTGATTTCCCACATATTTCATGACCTTACTTTTGATGTTTTTTATTTCAATTCTTAGTTTAGATATCCAACATCATCTCCTCATTGATCTTGACTTTCAATTTTAGCATCAATTTGATGTTTTTTTTATATCTAACATCATTCCATTTTTTGATGTCTAGCATCACTATTTTATGTCATTAATATTTCAACAACTCCAACTTCATACATCATTTCTCCTATTTGGAAGCTTTTAGAAGTTTCTATGAGCTTTAATGTATGTTTACTTAATGATCAACAAGGTAGTTCTTACCTATAAATAAGAGCATACAATCAATCAAGAAGGGGTTGGACATCTCAAAGAAAGAGAGAACATTTAGAAAAAATTAATCTTAACAATAGTGTCTCCTTACGTATCAAAACCTTTAAGTGATTTTAGCCATTTCACAGCTTCTAATTTCCTTTATCTTTTTTCTATTAGCATAGATTGTATCCTCCATCGTGCTATCCATCTAACTCATAGTTTTCATTTGAATCTAGATCCATGCATTGATTCAATTTAACCATTTTCCTAGTCTTACGAATTTCACATCTATCATAACTTTATCTCAAGAATGAGAGTTTTTATCAAGCACACATATTAGAGAAAAATGAGGTAACATAGCTCCTCATTTGTTTCTTCTAATCACTAATATAATCTCCAAGATCATTATTGCTCTTTTTTAGGTTCTTTCCTATTTTTTGTAGTTATCTAATTATAAAATTCACTTACATACTTCTTTGTAATATTTTATATAGGGATAAAATTCATTTTCCTATTCCTAGATCAAATGTCTTTTATATTTTTCATGTCTTTTCTTTCCCATAGAATATCCTAAGGAATTGCTTTCTTTTCTTTTCTAGGATTCTTGTTTCATTTGTTAAATAGGAATAGTTTATTCACAATTACATATGAATTGCTGGTTATTGTTAATATTGCATCATAGTCATTTTTGTGCAACATTTAAAATAATTTATATTTCTAATTTATGTTTTGTATAAACATGGCTTAGGTTGTTAATTTACTTAAGATCTAGAAGTCCCTATTCAACTTGAAGATATGTCTTTAGACTATTTGGTTAGTGGCCATGAAATGTCTGGATTATTTCATGTGAGGTTGTTGTAAATCCAATTACAATTATTTTTACCACAACACATACACTATTTAATATCATAAGCTATTGACCATGGATACCCTAGATAGTAGGTTGAGAAATATATTTTTAACATGGAAGCAATTGGGAAAATAAAATATGAGAAATAATTTATTTTACAAGAAGCAAAATCTACTTATCATAAAATAACTTGAGGAAAGAACAATTAGGAAAGTGAGAGACATGTTGATAGAGAAGATAGGTGTAAGGGAGTTCTTTTGGAGAATTTTATAGGGCATCTACATCTATAGAAAATGGAAAAGAAAAATTAAGTTTCAAGTTCTATGATGAGAGAAAATAGTAGTAGGATGAAGAGAGAGACTAGTGTAGAGAATCCTACTTTGCCAAATATATTGAATGTAAACCTAAAGGATTTGGATTTCACTTTTCTTTCACTAGAGGATGTCACTCAAAAGCTAGTTGATGTGTATGGGTATGAGACATCTAAAGCAGGAGTGCTTGGGGTGATGATGAAGATGAAATAAATCCTAGTGGTGTAGCTATAGATAAGATAGAATGTTCTAGTTAGCTATTTTTTATTATTTTTTTAACTCTAATGATTTGGTATATTTTTTGAGCTAATTATGAGGCCTCAAGCAATTAGCAGTGATGGATTAGAAGCTATGTTAGATTATAGAGATAATAATAGTAATAGTATTTTTATATTTTAATTTATATATGAAATGTATATTGTTAATGATGGTTGTACTATGTACATTGGCTATAATATAGGGACTATTATTGTTTATGAATTTTTTGTTTTAGATGTTTATGGTTTTATAGTTTCTTTTTATGATTTTCAAGTTTTCTTTGTTTATGGGTTTTTAATTTTTTCTATTTTGGAAGTAAAATGAACACTAAACGATGTGAATAACTTAATGCAATAAAAATAAAAACTCACATAGTAAATGAAAAATAGGAATAAAACTAAGCTACAAGAATAGCAATCATGAGAAGGTAGCAAAGTGAAACAAAATAAAAGCTAATAGAACTATAACTAGAAAATCTATATATATATTGAAACATTGATAAGACTAAATAATAATGAAAAAGTAATAGCATTCTAGGATAAAGATGCTTTGGCAATGATCTTCCTAGCCTTGGACCTAATAGGACCTTTCATACTTTTTATTGACTTTATTATGTCTAGTTCACCCAATCCTAGATCCATGAACTCATAGGTGCTAGATGACCAAGGAATCATAGTTTTAGGCTAGTTAACTTTTTTTTTTCAATAGAACTTTATTCTACTAGCATAGGCTATGAACCTAAGCTAGTTTTTTTTATGACATTAAGAATATAAATAGTGGGTACCTCAAGGTCTACATGAATAACTACCTTTCTATCCTTGCATGAAAAATGTAACTCTTGACCCATAAGTAAAGAAACAACATAATCATAATCCCTAATAATTGTAAAGGCCATCTTAGATGCAATGGAACATTTTACATAGAAGGAACACTTAATGGCTCCTAATGTTTGTACTCTAGCACCACTAAACAAAATAAGATATGAGTTATAATTGAAGTACATGATATGTTTTCTAGGGCTGAAATGCTCAATCATAGTCCATGAAATGACATTAATCCTAAATTGATCATCCATGTGTACTATAGGAAGTATTATGTTATCGTCGATGCATATCATGATTTAGATAGGAAGTTGACATAAGATACTAGTTGTGGGATGGGTCTTGATATTCTCCCCTTTGTAAGCTAGGTAGTTGGCCTCATACTATGGAGCATTAAGCATATATGGGATTGCTTGATCAGACGCTAAATATCTATAGGTACTATGATTAATTTAAGGAGCTCTTATAATACCAAGTGATGCCTTCTTGAGGTTGAGATTAAATAAAAAATGAAACTGTTTATTCACTTTAACTTCATTTTTGCTATGATCTAGGCTAATATTTTTCTCTAGGCAATGTTTTTTTAGCCTATGATGTTGAAGGAATAATTTTTGATGATACAAGACCTAGTATGACAATTGTAGAAGAAGGGATAACATTGGACTCAACCTGAAAAGATACTCTATTCTTGTTTTGGACTAGTTATTTAGTAGCTCGATCCTTATCTTTTCCTTTGTCATGTTTTTCTTTCTTTTAGGCTTGTATTATGATCTTAATTAGTTATATTAGAATAGAAAGAAATGGAGGCCCTGATGACTTGTATGGGAAAAGTGAATAAGATGAATGGAATAGTACATAGAGTAGAACATGAGCATAACTGATAGGTCTGTACAGAATTGACAAAGGTAAATAATCCCTTGGAAGATAGGAAAAATAATTAAAAGTGGGATTTGACTATGTAAGAACATCATCATAGTGAGGTACCATGTCAATAACTAATGAAGCCTTACATACATTTAAAGATGTAAATGAATTAGCCTCATCCTAGGGAAGATTGATGACAAAAGAGTTTTTTGGTTTTAATTAATTTAACTATAGTGGTGAATAGGAAGTGTTTTGGAAAGGGTCCATTTGGATTACAAAATGTGTTTTGGGATGGTTTCTCTTACCTTAGAAATGAAAAGTAGAAATTCTCCTTAAGTGAGTATTTAGTAGATCTTGGAAAATTTACATGTTTTTATTACTCTAATGTATTGGCATATTGAAAATGACTTCTTCCTTCTCCACCAACATTTAATCATTATTCTTGAGCATATTACAATCATCAATATCATATCATGTACCTTTGTAATAATAGTAAAAATTCTTTGGGTTGTACTAGTTTAGAATAAGTGGATCTCCTTTTACTCATTAAGAAGGATTAATAACCAAATTCTAGAGCCTTTTGAATCTTATCCTTATTTGTTCGATAACTTTCTTTTGCGTAATGTGCTCTTCTTTTAGTAACATGTTGTACAACTATATGTACACCATTGAAAACTTGGGATATTTTGACTTATCCTTCAATGGTTTCATTTGTCCATCATTGAAAGAATTCTATCAATTTCTATTAGACTTAGAATTTAAATTCCTATTCCTCCAATATAATATATTGCTTGATAATGAACCAATTAAATACTAATTTACTGATGCCACCATTTGTACCACATCTTAGAAGGATTTTTCTCTATTAGCTGCTTTGTTGGTCTTATTACAAAACTTAACCCATTGTATGTCATTGTGTTGGATGACTACATCCTTGATGTATTTCGAAAAATCAATACCATCATGGAGACTAAGTGGCCTAGGATAGACTAGCTTACCTCTAATGTATTCATTTACTACACCATAAAAATGTTCAAAATTTATTCATCAAAGAGTGGATGAGTAAGCTCCATTATAAATAATGTCCATCTAGAGATAAACTTGAAGATGGAATTATTATGAGCTTTTTTGATTGCCAAGAGTTTTTGCAAGGTACAACCATTAGTGATATTGTATTTAAAACTCTCCACAAAGGTGGTGAAGATTTGTTTCATGGAGGTGATAGCCCTGTGAGGAATGGATCTATATCATTCAAGTGATTTTCCAATCAAGAAAATGGAAAATGTTTTAAGGATTGATGTATCATCCAATGGCATTTTATAAGTTGATTATAAGCCCTAGATTTTGGAAGTGTTTCAAGTACCCCATGTTCATAGTGTAGCATGTTTAGTAGAAGTTTTTTAGTCTTCTGAGATGAATTCTTGCCCTCTAGGTCATGCTCTGATAATGCATGCTCAATTCCAAGTTGCCCAAAATGATTCTAGCTTTGTTTAGATGTCATAGAATCCTTTTGGTATGCTTCCTTGGTTTTAGACTTACAAATAGAATCAAAATAGCAAAGTGTGATTTTTTTAAGGATACATTAACTACCTTGTATTAATGCAAGAGCACTAACACATCCCCTTGATAGGCTTTTTTTACCTATCTTTGCTGCAAATGTTTCCAAGGTTAATTCATGTTAGATTTAGTTATCTAGAAGAAAGAAAAATTTGATTCTATAGTGGTTGGGACACATTTGAAAATAAAACAAAAAGTACATAGGTCAAATATATCTGAAGAACTATGTGATCTAGAACATTAAAGAGAAGATCCATCATCTAGTGTGGTATAAAGAAGCATCATCCTAAAATAAACTTGTTGAAACAAAATGAAAAAAAGCCCCAAATAAAAAGGTAAAAACCAAAAGACATCCTTGCAAACAAAGAGGGTACTCATTGGTTTAGTTCTTTAAGAACTCTACTGAACCAAGCAGAGAGAGCAAGGTGAAAAAATATAGAAATAAAATGATTTTACTCAAGATGATGAAACTATTTTGACCAAAACATATGTAGTAAAGTAGTAATATAAGGAATCCTTTAATGTTTCTCTTTTATTAGGTCAAACGAATACATGTCCAGTAATTAAGGGAATTAACAAGGCTAGACAAGTGGACATTAATGCTTATAAGATTTTTGAAATAATTTCAAAAATCATTATTTGGTAGGTAAGTAAATAAAACATGATCAATAGTCTCTCTATCACTTTTGCATCTCTTACAAAAATCATTATTAATAAGACCCTTATGATAGAGAACTATTTTTACTAGAATTTTTCTATAAAGGAAATTACTCATGAAAGTACGGTGTTTGGGAACAATAGCTACATGCTACCATGTACTCTTTAAGAAATCTTTTTTATAATAAAAAAAAGTATAAAATGTGTGTTACACTTTATAACTATCATGATTATCCCAAAGGAAATAATCATTAGAATTTTAAATAAATTGGAAAACTATATTTGAACATATTCAAAGCTATGCCATATCCTTAAAAAATAAGAGACTATCAAGGCATTATGAAATAAGAGATCTATTTACCTTTTGGTATGTCAAAACCTTAGAGAAAATGAAAAATGTAGAATGTTTATTTGTGATTGTAATCTTACAAGACCATGAAAGAGTATAATGAGAAAGGACTTCAAATGAAGATCCAAGATTGTAGAACAAGAGTTGAATTAGAATGAGATCCATGTAGACATGATGAATGATAACTAAGTGAACAAGATGAAAACATGGATGGAAATAAAGTCTACAAACCAAATGAAGATGTTCTAAGGACTTCGAAGATTCCAAATGAGAGATGAATGCTTTATAAGTCAAAATGATCTCATAAAGTAGATGTGTCAATTTAACAACAAACATCTACCTCCAAAGATAGACATCTAAGTGTAGATGTCTACATTTTTAGGTAGATGTGTCTCTTGCATTGAGGTTTTTTATAGTTAGACATCTCATCCTTGAAGTAGACATCAAAACTAGCCATTTAATAGTTATTGCATGAATTCTAAGTTTTTGGAAACTCATAAGATATAAGACTAAGTGAAATTCTTGGGAAATGTGTAAGTACCTATTCATTATCAAATCTATCCAAGGCTACTCAAAGAGATTTTGTGTTTATCCTTCATTGTATTATCATTTGTATGTATTAGTTATATTGATCCTCTTTGCAAATCAATTTACACTTTCTCCTTGATCCTTTTCTTTCTTTCTTTCTTTATAGCCTTATAGGGTTGATGTGGTTCTTATAGAAAGGCATCTTTGTTGAGGTTATCGGGACCTTATGAGGTTGAGTGTTTTTGCAGTGATAAAAAACACTCTAGTGTGGAGCTCACATTTGTAAAGGTTGAGTGGTTTTACAATGACAAAACACTATAGAGTAGAGCTCAAATCTTGTAAAGGTTGTGGTGCCCTTAAAATCATATTTCTGAAGCAACAAAGTTTGGAGGTGTGCATGGATTCTACCCTTCAAGTGTGAACTACCCAAGTTGGAGAAGCATGTAAAAATTGTACTTATTTTTGGTGGCTACAATTATTTTAATTGGGAAACTTATTCAACCCTCCTTCTATGTTCTCGATCCATAAGTAGTGTTGAAGCCTAGTACTCTTAAGTTTGTGCTTCACATTTCAAGAGTGAACAATGAAAGGGATGTCTTACACTAAGCCACCAATATTCGATGGGATCAACTTTGCATATTAGAAATCAAGAATGTAAGGATTCATTGAATCCATGAAATTCAAAGTCTAGGAGTCAATTCTTAAAGGCTACACATTGCCCATTGAGAGCATCACTTCAACTACCAAGCCAAGAAGCAAAAGGATTCAATATGAAATAGATAAGTTCATGTTTGATTCTAAAGAAAAGAATTATCTCTATTGTGCTTTAAGAAAATTTGAGTTTAATAGAGTAGTGATGAGTGGCGAGGTACCCCTACACTCAACCATACGAAATGAGCGTAGCACGCGCGATCCGGTTGAACTCCACAGACTAAATGCCTAAACACCGCAAGGAACACTTGGTGTTAATTAATTATTGTCTTCCCAGACTTACTTGTTGTTGTCACAATGTATGGTTAAGTAAGTCCGAGGTATATCATTTTTTTGGTCTTTTCTAGATTATCTTCTATGCTAAAGGGTGAAGGGTTGAGAGACTAAAACTAACTCTAACTACAGCACTAAGTTCTAGCATCAGCATCCATTTCCACTTTCCGTACACACCCTGAACTATGCAACTATGGCTACCAAACGCTAATCGTTACTGGGATTACCACACGTAACACACGTGCTTGAAGCGGTCGTACTGAGGCACCTAACTAGCCTAAGTGTGACAAGTAGCCGATTCCTTGACTATCCATACACATCTGTAGATGCTCGTAATCAAGTTGTACTTGTCCCACATTCTAGGAGATAAGGGTGAGAAAATATAATCGCGATAAGTAGCCGATTCCTTGGCTAGCCGTACACATTCGTCAATGCTCGTAACCAAGTCGTACTCATGACACGCTACTAGGAAAGTAGTAAATAACATTAAATAATCCTATCCATGTACTGCAAGGTTTATCCACAAAGCTTTTCTTTATTTCCGTACACAACTTGTATTCAGGTACAAAGCTGCTTGAATAAAGAACCATTCACTTGGGGGACTCCTACTGCAGGCACATGGAAAATATTCTATCTCTGGGGTGATCAATCCGCTAGAGCTTTGCTACTTCTAGCCTAGGATGTCAAATGAGGGGAGTGCCGCCTCTTATTTATAGATTTGGTGACGGACCACGATATCGCGTACGTGATATCACAGGGGATTCGATATCGCGGCGGCCACGATATCACTTACACGATATCGCAGCTTGTGCATATCGCGTCTCATCATACCCCCATGACTGAATGAAAACTCATCCTCGAGTTTCTTACAATAATATTGGGAAGGTATGGAATTATTGAGGGGAACGAAACTAATGGGATGACATGTGAACGGATCATTATTACAAGACTTGACAAAATTGGTGTTCATGACAACAAGGTTGAACACCTTATTACAATGACATCAGGCCTTTGTTGGCAACTGAGAGAGAAAGAGAGAGATAGAAAGAAGTGTCGCTGTTGCCAATGCCAAGATTGCTCCTTTGTTGTCCATCCATAAGCGTGTCATCGATCTTGCTCCTTGCATAGGTACTTTAGCGCAACTCTATTCCAAGTGTTTGCTCCAGATCCATTCCGTTGTTGTATGATTGCCATCTGCACACACAACACAATCATATTTTAGCAAGGGTAATTGAATCATTAAGTATTTAATACCTTGCTTTGGTGTAAGTGCATTGGCTAGGTTGTGGTATGGCTGATATGGATGTGGGAAGATGTTACTGATGACTACCGAAGGTGTAGGGGTTAGGAAGAAAATCAAAAATTTCGGGGCTAGGAGAAAATCGAAAAAAAGCGGGCCCCGTACCCCCATGACTAATCGCGAACCTCCGGTAGCATTAGAATGAAGAAGGGAAAGGAGTAAGAAAGATAGATAAAAAGGGACAATTGAAAAAATCAGTGAGGTATATGTCAAGATGGTAATGAACAAAATAATAACTAATTAGAAAATGTTAAGGAAAAGAAGTTAACTAATGCTCCAAATAGGAATGCCAGTGGGTCCTCCCCAAAGCAAGCTCATGCCTTTAATGCCCTGACAAACTCACATTCAAAGAGTCCGTAGGCTCTGGAAATGTCTTTTGGAACAAGAGTTAAATTCTTAACTACAAGAATTTACCGAAAAGAAAACAATGCATCAGCCAAGATATATACACTAATGATACAACCGGCAATGAGGTGAACAAT
>MNCI01034330.1:0-27395 GCA_015680685.1 Gnetum montanum | reverse complement strand
CCCTTACCCTTGTTATGTGCAGGGCCTAAGTTTCTCCGCTTGGTTTTGCCTTTGTCACTACTTTGTTCTACCTTAGACTCTTCTATTATTTTTAAGACTAATTCTATTCTTGAGTCTAAGGAATCCCACATTTGATCTACCTTAGCCGATACCTCGGTTGTTAACTTTTGGATCGGTAAGGTTTTCCGATTCACCAACTCCTCGAGTGGTGACTCATCCTCCTCATCACAGAATTTCACTCCCTTCTTACGAAGGGAGGGAGCGCGGTTGTATTCTTCTGCACTTTCCCTCTTACATAGCTCACCCTCTTCTTGCGCTACTTTGTCTAACAAACTTTCAACTTCATGGGCTCTCAGTTGGCAAAGTCTCCCTTGGGCGTAAGTCCCAAGAGTTCTTCTCATTTCATTCCTTAGCCAATCCACAATGTCGCGAAGTTGATCCCGCTTAGCATACCCATGGCCTGGGCAACGATGTAGCAGTGTATAGTAATGGGCCATGGCAGCATCCAAGGTTTCATAAGCACCTTGTTTCCAACCTTGGATCTGCTTATGCAAATTGGACACTCTAGAGTACGTTTGATATTTGTTGTTGAATAGTTCGAGCATCGTACTCCACATCCTGATGGTTTCCGGTTCTAAGGACTGGTACCAACTCTTTGCTTCTTTGATGAGTGTTCTTGGCAACAACTTAAGCTTTTGCCACTTATTATCTATATTTTTCAAGGCACAGGCATCGTGGAATGCCTATAAATGATGTTGAGGATCAGTGTTGTATCCCCCTTCAAAACGTGGAATATTCTTTATGTCCAGACACTTGATCCTGCTGTGTTTTAGGTGCCTTGTGGGGATCCTAACTACCTCTGTGATGTCTAGCATGCTTCGGGTTGCAAGTAGGGGTTCCTCATGATCATCCCTGTCATGACGTCTATGATGTCTTCGTGGTGGTTCCCTACTCTCCCTACATCCTTGCCCTTGTCCTAACTCCCAACCTTCCTATCGAGGTCTTTCATCTTCCTTACTTTTACCCTCTCTATTGTGCTCACGATGGCTATGCCCAGATGTGGAAGGAGAGTGTGAATGATGAGATGAAGGAGAAGAGGAAGGGGATCCATTACCATGGTGATGTTTCTTACCTTCTCTTCGGTTTCTTTAGCCCCAATCATTGTAATGATCTAAGTGTCCATCCTTAGTGTGAGTGGTTGTTCTTGCCATGAACAGTTGGTGCTCACGGGGATCAGAGCCCGTAGCATGTATAGTTGATAAAAGGCTCTGATGCCTAACCTCTTCACCATTGTGAGGAGGAGGAACATCATTTCCTAAGAAAATCGTTGTGAGGGGTTCCTCATCTCCTATTTCACTAAGGACATGGGGGACCTTGCTCTTCAACAATGAGTGTTGGCTCTCCTACCTTAAGTCCCGAATACGTTGGGCATCTATGGGATGATAATCCCTTGTGTCAAAGTCATCCATAACGTATTCTACAAATAGTTCTTGCATGCCAATTTGTGCTAGGGCACAGAAAAGCATGTTAGGGATTGATCGATTTGGGGGTAACACAATGTTACCTTGCAAATCTCTCCACCGCAGTTGCTCGTCTTCATGGAGAATAAAAGTAAAATTAGGCACATACTCATTGGGATGAGTATATGTCACCTTAGATTGAGGACTTGGCTGATTTTGGTTATGTGTATGTCACTGACTGTCTTCCATGTTATCCCTAGGTGAGTTAACCTTATGAGAAGAAGCCATTTTATTGGTGTGTTGTTCACCGTTATATATGTTCTTATTTAACTAATTAACCCAAAGGTTCGTTAAGGCTCACAACGATGTGAGTGATATCCCTTATGTTCTAATTGGCATACAAACACTTAGTCCCCGGCAACGGCGCCAATGATGAGTGGCGAGGTACCCCTACACTCAACCATAGAAACAAGTGTAGCACACACGATCCGGTCAAACTCCGTAGACTAAATTCCTAAACACCGCAAGGAACACTTGGGGTTAATTAATCATTTTCTTCCTAGACTTACTTGTTGTTGTCACGGTGTATGGTTAAGTAAGTCTGAGGTATATGATTTTTTTGGTCTTTTCTAGTTTATCTCCTATGCTAAAGGGTGAAGGGTTGAGAGACTAAAACTAACTCTAACTACAACACTAAGTCCTAGCGTCAGCATCCATTCCCACTTTCCATACACACCTTCAACTGTGCAACTATGGCTACCAAATGCTAATCGTTACTGGGATTACCACATGTAACGCATGTGCTCGAAGCCATCGTACTGAGGCACCTAACTAGCCTAAGTGTGACAAGCAGCCGATTCCTTGACTAGTCGTACACATCCGTAGATGCTCGTAATCAAGTCGTACTTGTCCCATGTTCTAGGAGATAAGGGTGAGAGAATCTAATTGCGATGAGTAGCCAATTCCTTGGCTAGCCGTACACATTCGTCAATGCTCGTAACCAAGTTGTACTCATGCCGCGCTACTAGGAAAGTAGTAAATAACATTAAATAACCCTATCCATGTACTGCAAGGTTTATCCACAAAGCTCATCTTTATTGCCATACACAACTTGTGTTCAGGTACAAAGCTGCTCGAATAAAGAACTGTTCACTTAGGGGACTCCTACTGCAGGCACATGGAAAATATTCTATCTCTGGGGTGATCAATCCACCAAAGCTTCACTACTTCTAGCCTAGGATGTCAAATGAGGGGAGTTCTACCTCTTATTTATAGATTTGGCAGCGGACCGTGATATCGCAGGGGATGACGCAATATCGCGGCAGCCGCAATATCGTGTACGTGATATCGTGGCTTGTGCATATCGCATCTCATCAAGTAGCTAGATGTAAGATAGCTAAAGAAATTTGGAAAGCATTAGAAGCAACCTATGAAGGTACATTAGTAGTAAGATGATCAAAATTTCTAGTATTGCAAAGTGAATATGATAAATTGAAAACGAGAGAAGGAGAAAAAATTAAGGACTACTTCTCAATGGAAAATGATATTGTTGTAGCAATTACATGAATAGGCAAGAACTTGCCAGAAAGTGATGTGATCCTAAACATGGTTAGAACTTTGTAGCCTAAGTTTAGACTAAAATTCATTGCCATTGAAGAAATTAGAAATTTTTCAATGCTGAAATTTGAAGTGCTTCAAAGTTCCCTTATTACTTATGAGATGAATTTCATAATTGAAGGAGATATAAAAGAGAATCATGTAGCCCTAAAATATGCATCAAAGGAAAATAAGTTAGTTGAATGAGAAATAAATAATGAAGATGAATTAGCTCTTCTATCAAGGAGAGTTCAAAGACTTCTTACTAGAAAAGGAATATGCTTCAATCAATAAGGGCCCAATCAATCTAGCACAAAAGATGGAGAAAAGGGTAAGAATTTTAAAAATTAAAATTTTTACGCATTTTCTATAGAATGTTGTGTATGTGGTGGAATAGGCCATGTGACCTCTGAATGTCCTAGTGCTAGCAAGATCTAGAAAGAAGATCAATCCAAAGTTGAGTCCAAAAAGAACAACTTCTTGATTATCTGAGATGAATAACAAAGTAAAGAGAAAGTAGAGATCATGCAAGATTCACATCTCATTTGCATTGCTCTTACAAAATATGATGACTAAATAATTTAATACAATGATCAAAAAATAGAAATAGATCAAGAAAGGTATGATTTATTATGTAATGAACTTTTATCCTTTCAAGGTCCTTGTATCAAGCTAAAGAAGGCTCTAAAAGATAAGGTTTAAGAATTATTTCAACTCAACATAAAATATTTAGATCTCTCATAAGAAAAATCAAATGTAAGTGTTGAGAATCAAAGACTAACCTTATCTTATGAGAACTTGTAGATACAAAACTTTTGAATGAGAGACATGTCAAAGGAAAGAAATCCCTTTGCATAGTTCTGGGATAAGGAAGAGATCACCATGACAAAAGTGGACTAGGAAGTTTTCAACAAGAAGAAACAAAAATAAATTTTTCATCCACATAAAAGATTACATCAAGGTTAGAAGTATCAACAAGCACTTCAACCAAACAAAAGATAG
Source organism: Gnetum montanum (assembly GCA_015680685.1). Classification (NCBI taxonomy): domain Eukaryota; kingdom Viridiplantae; phylum Streptophyta; class Gnetopsida; order Gnetales; family Gnetaceae; genus Gnetum; species Gnetum montanum. The sequence continues at coordinate 23,337 of MNCI01034330.1, read as the reverse complement.
CTCTAAGGTTTGATCATTTTACTCAAAGTAGAAAGGTTAGGTGCTATTCTTGTGATAAAATTGGGCAAAAGAAATGGATTTGTAATTTATAGTATCATCATGTGAATACCTAGTCATATCATATGATTTCTTAATCTTACCTAAAGATGCCTAGAAAGGAATTCATGTAGGATAAAAGTAAGTGGAAAATAAATCAAAAGGGTAAGGAAAGAAAAAAGATGTGGAGAATTAAGAAAAGACAAGAAGATGAAAGAACTCTCATCAATAATTTAGTGAAGGAAAGTCAGATATTGGAAATATAAGAAATTTTTACAAGAAAGGAAGAACTTTGAAAGAAGAACCTCATTTCCAATCTCCATAGATTTCATGATCTTCCATTAGCAAGCATAGTAAGTAGAGGTAAGTTTTCATTTCCTTATCTTGTTTAAAACTATTTTAAGACTATAATTCATCGTAGATATCCCTAAAAATTTCCATGCTTTAGACATTTCATTATCTATATAGATGTCCAACCATAGACATCCACCTTTAGATGTCTACATCTAAAAGATAGATGTCTACATCTATAAATAGACATCTCTCTAAGATTGCATTAGACATGAGATAGACATCTACAAATTGAATTACACATCTAGATTTTTAGGAAAAACCCTTAACAACTAGGATTATATAAAGAAAATAATCCTCTCTTTTCTTATTTTTCCCTCATCCAAGCATAGACATCTAAGAGTAGTTGATCAAGGCTTCCACCATAATGTAAATCAGTCCATTTCCATAGAAATCCATTGTCCATCAAAAGAGTGGGATGTGTAGATCTCCATCACGTAAGAGAAAAAATTTAAAGGAGGCATCCTTAAGCACAAAAACCACTTATCTACCTCAGTTTCATATCACTAAAGCACCACATTGATTTGAGGTAACATGATTTATCTCAATTGTATTTGAAAGATCGCTTTGCTTCTAGCAGCATTACCAAACGAAGTTGATGGCATTTTTTCAAGTTATTAATTAGGTCTCTTTCATTCTAATTAATTTTTTTGTTCCTAAGATCCTTATTAGGAAATTTTATAGTAATATTATCATCACTAATGCTACTATTGGGGCTTTTACTTCAACTATTGGGGGCATTTTGATTGAGGTAACTCTCCAAGTAGTTAATGTCATTCTTGGAATTTCTAGCTTTGAGGTTCATAGGATCATCATTCATTCTATGTCAAATATTTTATCACATTGGTGTCATCCCTATTTCCCATTATGAGTTCTATGATGCTCTTTTTGATCAAGTAGTATCATTGAGAAGTGGTAAAGTGCTTAGAAATCATATGGCCCTAGATTTTTCTATACTCTCCCTTAGTGTGTTATATAATATCATTGTTAAAGAAGGAAGTTACAATTATTTGTTACAAGCTCAAGATTTGTCCTATATTTTCTTCTTACTTGTAATCCATTAGACTTGGGACATATCCTCTGTAGAGACATGTTAGGACTTTTCAATAGAGAGAGTGTTTATGGGAATCCTCTTCTTATTAGTCTATTAATTTGTCATAAAGGAGCTCCTATTCTTGATATGCCTTTACTAAAAGGTAAACGAATTCTTGGTGAATATTCATAGAAAAGAAGTACCACTCACATAGAACCTACAAAACTAAGCTCCATACCTCAAAAATTAGGAAATAAGAAAGCTTCATCACCTCCCAAGGCCTCTCCTCAACTAAGATGATACAAATCTATTAATGACCAAGTGAAATCAAGTCTCAAGAAGATGCTAAAACCATTTGGTATGACTCTTGGATGATTGGACAAAACCTCTCTTACCTTCATAAGATAATAGATGTAGTTGAAGTACCTCTTCCTCTAGATTAGTAGTTTGAGGAGATTTCCATCCCTTTCATGTTAGATAGGAAGGAACTCTATCTCAAACCAACTAGGTACTCTACAATTGATAGGCCATCCTAGGCATATGACTTGAAAAATTTCTCTAATTCTAAGGATCTTAATGAAACACCAACACATATCCATGGGAAGTTTTCTAATCTCATATTTCCTTAACCTTACTCTTATATTCATAAGGATTCTTCTCAAACCTTTGAGTAGTAGGTGATGGAAAGCATCTTTGGAATCACATCTCAGTGGGCACTAGCTTATCCTATTACATACTAGAATAAGTGTACTTCCTTATCTTCTTAACACACACCATCTCATCCATCCACATCATCTTAGTTTCAAGTGAAGCTACATCCCCATAAAGCTCCTTTCATAGTTCCATATTTAGATGATGATGATGAGTAGTATGTCTCCAACACCAGTACCAACACCAACAGTGATGATGAAGAAGAGATGAGATATATACCCTCTTGTGTAGTAGCTTCCTCTAATGATGACTTTGATGATGGCACTAAGATTAGTGAATAGGCACTCTTAATGATTCCCTCCTTTTGGGTGATGTCTAAAAGGTGGGTAATTTATGTTAGTTCTGCAATTGTGCATTTTTGTTAGTGCATGGACAACCTTGTATGAAAATGTGTCTTTATGATTTATTTGGACAATTTGTAATATGTGGTTGATCTTATATATATATATAATGAAAATAGTTTGAGCATTGGAAATAGATTATTGATTTATGCTCTTGGTTATATCATATGGTGGAGACCTCATGATATTATCAATTTTTTGATGATGTTATCAGTTTTCTTTCATATGGACTCATAGGATTTGGACCCATTAACTTAAACCTTTATATCCTTATTCTAGAAATACCCTCCTTCTAATCACATTATTGATGCAACAAAGAGGGTACTCATCAATTTAGTTCTTTAATCACTCTAGTGAACTAAGCAAAGAGAGAAAGGTGAAAAAGTATAAAAATAAGAATGGTTTTGCTTGAGAAGATGAAACCATTTTAACCAAACCATGTATAGTAAATTAATAATAGAAGAAATTATTTAATTTTTCTCTTATGCTAGGTCAGAAAAACACATGCCCATTAATTAAGGGCATTAACAAGGTGAAGTGGACATTAATTCTTATAAGATTTTTAAAATGATTTGAAAAATCATTATTTAGTAGGCAAGTAAATAAAATGTGATCAATAATTTCCCTATCACTTTTGCATCTCTTACAAATATCATTATTAATAAGACTCTTATAATAGAGAACTATTTTTACTAGAAGTTTTCTATAAATGCAATTACTCATGAAAGTATAGTGTTTATGAACAATAGCTACATGCCACCATGTACTCTTTAAGAAATAATTTTTTTATAATAAAAAAAGTATGAAATATATGTTAGACTTTATAACTATCATGATTAGCCCAAAGGAAATAACCATTGGAATTTTAAATAAAATTGGAAAAGTAGCTTTGAACACATTGAAAGCTACACTATATGCCTGAAACATGAGAGACTATAGCGGCATTATGAAATAAGAGATCACCATATAAATATTTTACCTTCATAATACTAATTCAAGGCTTCTTTACAATATATAATTGAAAAATAATTTTATCAGGAAGAACCAAGTTTACATTTTTTAGAATTCTAACATCCCACCTACCTTTACTAATGTCCTTATAGATGGTTTGCTATTTAATAAAATGAAAAGTTTTTGCGCTTGATGAAGACTAGAGAAAAGATATTTCAATTTTTTCTAATGAAGAAAGAAGTGATTTTGGTACTTTACAATATGAAAAAGGTAAAGAGAAGTAGCTTGAAATGCTAATTTAATCAATTGAAGTTTACCTACCTAAGAGAGAAGTTTTTCCTTCCAACTAGCCAACCATTTCTTAAACTTATCAATTAAATCCTACCATATAGATAACTTCATCTTGTCAACAAATAATGAAATGCCAAGATATTTTAAGGGGAACTAGCCAATTTGACAATGAAGTTTTTCAACAAAAGAATGCAGAGCTTTCTCATTAATACCAAAATTATACACCAATGTTTTAGGAAAATTTATGTGAAGACCAAAAGCTTTGCAAAATTATCTAGAAATTTAATGCCCATGTTTAAATAATCATCAAAGCCTTCATAAAAAAGAAAAGTATTAATCATGAACTAAGAACAAGTGAAATTATTACATACAAAAGTAGGTGTAATGCCTCTTAAGTCACATTTTCTTTTATCCAAAAGAGCTCTTAGAACTTTCATATCCAAAACAAATAAGAACAAAGAAACTGGATCACCTTATCTTAAACCATATATGGTAGAAAAATCTCCAATATGATCACCATTTATAAGGAGTGAACAAAAAGTGCCTTTGTAACATTGAGATAGTTTCTGTTAGCAATGATCTAGAAATCCAAATTTAGCCAAAACCACATCTTTATAGTTCCAAAAGATTTTATCTTAAGCTTTATTGATATCAAGTATAAGTACTACACTTGGATCATTTTGATATTTAGTTAAATGAAAGAATTTTTGATTGAGTAAAACTTAATACAAGGTATGTCTATCTCTACTAAATCTAGCCTATTCTAGAGTAATAATTTCATCCATGATCATGTTAATTCTATTTGCAAGAAATTTAGAGATAATTTCATAGACTATGGAGTAGAGGTTGATAGGACAAAAATATTTGATATTAGAAATAGCTTCACTTTTATGAAGGAGAGAAATAGATGTGACATTAAGTTCCTTTAAGATCACAAATGTTCTCCAAAATTAAACAATAATATCATAGATATCATTTCTTACAATGTGCTAATAATTTTTAAAGAAATCAATAGGGAATCCATTAGTCTAAAGAGATTTATTATTTAGCATATTAAAAATAACTCTCTAAATTTCAACAACATTGGGAAAAGAATTTAAAATATTTAAGCTAGGAGTTGAGAAAGTACAATTTAGATAGTCCATGCTAATTTATATATAAGAATACTTATCAATAATACCACTACCAAAAGGGTTTTTATAAATGTCCAAGGAAATGGAAGTAATCTTATCAATTTCTAAGCATGTATTACAGAAGCATAAGCATGAAATAAATAGGTTCATTTGTATTTAGATCTTTATTTCCAATAAATTTCTTCCATTTTCTACAAATTGTAAAATTGAAGAAGAAGATTTGTCTCAAACCTTTGACTTTTCAAAGATCAACCCTCATTTTTAATCTATTATTGAATGATATCAATCTTATTTAACAAATTAGTTTCATGTTCTTTCCAATTTAAAGGATGTTCTTTCCTTCATTGAATAAATGCATGTCAAAAGTTTTTAAGCTTTTGTAAAACTTTCAATTGAATAGTATCTTGGATTTATTTTGACCAACATGAAATCAATAAATCATCAACTTTAGCATCTGAGTAACAATTTTCCTATAAAAAATGTTTAGAATTTAAAATACTTGTATTCAAAAGAAGAGGCTAATGATTGAATGAAGCCCTTGGTAATTGTTTTTTAGAAAGAATGGAAAATATCAAGAGCTAAAAAGTAGAGCATAAGAAACAATATAATTTACACAAAATCACTTCCCCGATTTTCTAATATTGGACCAAGTGTAAGAACAAGCAAGGATAGAAATCTCACTTAGACTAAGATATCAAATGGCTTGTTAGAAATAAAAATGGGAGGTTGGATTCTAGCTACCACTAATATTATCCTTAGAAACAAGGATTAAGTTAAAATCACTAAGAAAAATAATTATATCATAAATGCCTATGAAGTAAGAAGGAAAATGTTCTCAAAAAGTAGCATGATTACCAACATTTTTAGGGTCATAAATACTAACTAGAATCTAGTTAGGAGGCCCATTAACCAAAATAATAGTAAAATTCTTGGATATATTGAGGAGAGAGAATTAAAATTATTTTTTCCAAAAAATCTAAATACCTTTAGATAATCCATTAGCTTAAAAAAATAATACTCATAAGAAGAAAAAGATGAATAATAGCAATACTCTAAGAATCACTTGCCTTGGTTTCTGGAAGACAAAAAAAGTTGATTTTTTCTTTAGAACATCAAATCTTGATGGTCTATTAACAAGAAAGGTTTAAAGTTCCTCTAATATTCCAAGTTAGAATCTTCTTTTATTTTTGGAAGATGAGGCTCATCCATAGATTTGATAAAGCTTCCAAATAATTGAGTTAATTGTAACCCATTGTTGTTTCTCATGTTTCTTGGCTTTCGTCAAAATTTGTTGTCTTTTTCCTATCTTTAGAAGCTTAAAAAGAATTAATTGAAATAATATTAAGTATTTCTTCTACAACTTCTAAATCTTCAATTTCGTTCACATTTGTAAATTGATGCTTTGATTGAAAAACTTCATTTAGAGATTTCTTAATCAAAAGAATTTCAAAATCTAAAGAATCAATAATGGCTTGTAGGCTAAATGATTTTAGCTTCCATTTATTCTTATCATAAAGCACATTACATTTTGTAAAAAATATTGTTCTTGAGGAAAACCATTAGAAGAAGACATGCAAGGCTTCCAACCTTTTTAGATTAGTAAACATAAAAATTTTCCAATCTTTACACTAGAATCCTCTACAATCCATATGCAAAACCAATCCCCAAGGATCTAATAATTTCTTAAGAATACCAATATTCCATAGATCTAAATATAAGTTATGCAAGGAAATCTAGTAACATTCAAACCTAAAAATTTGATTTTTCATCCATTTCAACCATCCTTACCTCCATGGTTGAAACCATAAACCTAGAATACCATAAAAATTAATATCCTCTAATAGAATTACATAATTAGCCATAGAAAAACATTGAAAAAGACAAAAATTATTGTTGATTTGAAATATTTGTAGATAAATATTCCAAGATCTGATCATGCATTTCAGCTTCTCAAGAGCAACTTTCTATTTGACTAGCCTATTATAGTAAAAAGTTACTAAGAAAATTTTTTATTTTTCAAGGAGTTTTACCTTGGTGAACAAACCATGCTTCATTAGTATCCTTAGCTAGGGAATTATTATTGTCCTAACCCAAAAACCTTGTTATTTCCATTGCTTTTCTCAAACCCTCTCTCTCCATTATTTACTATTCTTGGGTTATGTTGATGAGCCTTCGTTGATGCCTAGACATTGACAAACCCCTTCCATTTCCATGTGAAAACTATAAATACTCAAGATGAGATCTTATACTTAATAAATTAATTTGTAATGTTTATATTTGGCTTTTAGTATCTAGTTTCATGTGAAGTGCCCTTCCTTCCTTGTTTTATGTGTGTTGTAAGTCATCACTTTCACAAGCACAACTAGACTCTATTGGAGTGTTAGCTTGCTTACGTAGCCTAAAATCATTTAGTGGATGTAGAGTCCAGTGTTTGCATAGTGAATAAAGCTTATGATTTTTCATTATTCTACCACTGATGCCTTAAATATTAAAACATTAAAAATCATAAAAATATTTATTTAATTCTCATTTTCATAAGCTTTGATGATTGCTCCTTATCCAAGGAGGTCATAACTATACAACATGATGTTAGGTCATCGAGGTTGTAACTAAAAGCCATTTTTATTGCATTTTGTATGCTGTTGCACCTATCCCCAAGAGGTATTGCAATGCATGTATATTTATTATTATTTCATTCCTTATAACTCTAAAATCCATAAAAATTATAAAACATAAAATTATAAATATTTCTCTATCTTTCACTATGACAACATGATTTTTAATTGTATTATATGCACCATAATCTCTTTTATATTTCTTGAATGCAATGATATACATAAGTGTTCTTGTCAATCCACTAAACATCCTCTTTGAATCTTATGATTGAGTCATACTATGATTTGTATGATAAATTCCATTGGTTCAAAACTATTAGGACCCCTACCATTGGAACTATTTCTAAGGAAGGTGTTGGTGAATCACCTAAAAATACTTGTATATTCTATATTTTAACATTTATTTAGATAAAATGTGTGTTTCTTAGTGTTGTGTGTAGGTTGTCGATATGAACAAGATGGTAGACAATGTTAAGGGCCATTTAAAGACCTATAGAAAGTCTTCAAAAAGGAATACTTTTATAATCTTTAAGCATTCAAAGGATGTTACCCTTCCACTAGTTGTGCTACCTTATCACTAAGATAGATAGGAAAGATGGAGAGACACTCATGGATGATTCTCTAGGGATTCAATCATGGTTGCACCATATGATCTTAAAGATGCCTTAATTAACATGATTCTAAAGAATGAACACATATTATATAAAGCTCATAAACCTATGTACAATGAATATGAACCTTTGTACATGCAAGATCTTTGGGATTGAATGGCAAAGAAAGAGTTCAACCATAACTTTTCATCTAATAATTTAGATGAGAAGAAAACTTTTTCAATGATTGTTCTAAGCCCAAATAGGAAAGAAGAAGGGTTAGTGTTAGGTTGATAGCCAATTGTAAAACCTTCCCAAATATCATGAATATGTTTTTTTAGATTTTATAGATGCTATGGCATTCCTGAAAAGTGATGCATAATAGTCATAAGGCCTAGTTACTATCAAAAATGGACAAGTACTTGCTAGGACATCCTTTAGAAATGACACTCAACATCATAACCAAAATATTATGAAAAGTAGATAAGAGATTCCACATCAAGGATGGATGTGGGTAAAGAAGTAAGCCTAGTGATAGAAATTTCAAATAACAACCTAGAACATTCATACTCTCAATAAAAAGACCTCTAAAGTTATTGATTCCATGAAAAGATGAAGAATCTTCATTAGCTACCTTCAAGAAACAAGATAGAAAGAAGATAAAGCTAAAGATTTAGGCTAGAGCCACAAACTCTTCTACTTGAGAAAAGAAAATCACCAAAATAGGGTGGGCATCATCATTGATCAATTTCTCAAAGATAAAGTGGCACAAGTATATCATCATGATGATTGAATTAAGGACATCAAACTTATGCCTTGAAATGATATCATCAACATCATCAGTGTATATACTCCATAAATTAGCGTAGAAAATTTAATTAAGTGGGAATTTTAGAATTCCATAGATCAAATGCTTCAAGAAATTCCCCAGTAAGAAAGCATGTTCATTGAAGTGTATTTTAATGATCATCTTGGATCTATAAAAATGGGATATGATAGGATTCATGAAGAACAAAGATTTGGGAAGCACAATAATATGGGAGGTTCACTACTACAATTTGCAAGTGCTTGTGATCTTGGAGTTGCAAATACTTATTTCAAGAAGCAGATGAAACATTTAATTATATATAAGAGTGGTATCAATAAAAAAAATTAATTATTTCTTACTACACAAAGATACTAGGCCATGTATAAAGACTACAAGGTCATATCTTGAGAATGCCTTACAACTCAACATCAACTGATGGTTATGGATTTAGCTATATAGAGCTTTAAAGTTAGCATGAGAAAAGGGATTAAACACATAAAATGGTGGAATTTGAAAGAATATAACATCACCTTATTTAAATAATAATTACTTCATGAATGCACATGGAATTATGATTTCTTTGAAAATATAATTTAGGGACAAAAGGGTAGTTTCATTTAAAAAGTTTGAAAGACCATTTTGGATGAAACAAAAAACAAAAAACACATCTCAAAGGAGACATGGTGGTGGAGTAATGAAGTGCAACACACCATCCAAAATAAGAAAAAATGCTTTAAAGAATGGCAGTAAAGTTGTAGCTAAGAAAACAAGCTGATATAAGAATATTAATAAAATTTAAGAAAAAGTTTTAGAACAACAATTAGGCTTGCTATCTTATATGATGCTGAATGTTGGATAGTATAAAAACAACATGAATAATAAATTAGTATGATAGAAATGTCAATGCTTTGATGGAAGTTGAATGTTACTAGAAGAGATAAACTACATAATATAGATATTAGAGAAAGACTTGGAGTGGATTCTAATTTACATAAGCTATAAAAATGGTGACTTATATGGTTTGTACATGTGCAAAGAAGATTGCACAATGAGCATATAGGAAAAGGTCTCAACTCACTATTCTAGAATAGCCACTGAAAGGAGGACCAAAGAAAACATGGGAAAATTGATCAAATATGATTTGAAGAAACAAAAAATAAATAACGATGTAGCTCTTCATAGAGATAAATAACGAAAAAAAAAAACTCATGTAGCCAACCCCATTTTATTAGAAGAAGGATAGAATGTTGATGATGATTGAAATGAAGAGTATATAAGAAGAGTAAAAGGTTGTTATACCATGAAGGCCCATGATTAGGTTCTATTAATTAAGATTTAGTTTGAACTTAAAATTATAACCTCCTTCCCAAGTTCTAATTTCTTACATTTATCTAGACCTTCTAGTAGTGGTGGTGATTCTCCTTTGTTTGACTAGTATAATTATAATGAGTTAAATGAAGTTGTATACATTCCAAGGTAGCATGTTTGTGATAGTAGAATCAAATGAATAAACATAACTAATTTACCATCATATATAGGTCATATTAGTTATGATCCCTAGTTCCATATGCGATCCTTTTATAATGTTGGCTATCTCCAAGTAATTATGACTAATTGGTAGAACTTGTGGTTACTTCCCCACACCTTGATAAAGCACACAAAAACCTGGTACAAATCCTTACATCCAAGATTATTTTAGAGATGTGTTGACATGGTTAGAATATTATATGTAAAATTTTAGTCTATGACTAAATTTTAAACATTAATAAGAAGATGGTTAGATGGAGGTAAGGATCCTATGAACCTCTCGACATCGTCATAGAGAGGTACATGAAAATTGCTCCTCACTATCTAAACCATCATTTTAGTCAAAGAGAATTGTTAATGCATATCATAGAAGGGCTAAGACAAAAGAAAAAATAGCGCATGGATATGTACACAATGGACCAAACCAACAAAAATTTTGTAGTCTAAATCAAAGCACTCTTGGACATCATAACTAGCATGGAGGGTAAGTGACAAAAATGATAGTCAATTGAGAAGTAAAATCATGATCCAACATATATATGAGAGGATAAAAACATTAAATGTACTACTAAAATTTGCACTATAGTCAAGGCCCTAGTGCAATATCAAATTAGAATGAATAAGGACTTAATAGACTTAACCCACCATGTGGACTGAGTTTGAGATGCAATGGATGAAAAGATTATCACTCTCTCAAGCATATTAAGGGTAATTTTATTGAAGATATAACCAAATCAATCACACCACATGAACATTAAAAGGGGTATGTCCATAAGGGTTAAGGAAACCTTGCTCATTCTAAGAGCATTCTAGAAGGTCCAAATGAGGCTTCCACATTCTCCAATGATGAGGGTCCCTACAAATGCTATGTAGACTCTCATGATTCAAAGTGCTTTCTACTCATGGCTTACATGATTGGTAATATCAGATGATATAGTATGCCTTTGAATCCCAAACTTATCAAGATGCAAACAAGAAGGACCCCATATTCTAGTTATTCATACTTTCTTAGTGGTGCCTATCCACAACCCATGCAGCAATACCAATAATGATAAGCTCCAAATCCTTGGGATGCTACTCCATGAAATCGTTTGACTTTAATGCAATAATAGATGATGCTTTTTACCAATCCCTACTTTCATGGTATACATGTAAGTTCTTATCAATCCCCATCAATGATACCTTAATAGTACCTACATGTTTTAAGCAATCTTGCCAAAAAAGCTTTCTAGTGACAGCAGTAGTAGCTTCTACTCTGTAGTTCCATGCAAGGAATACTTAGTTAGCCACAATCAAGGTAAGCTATATCATGTAATATTCCCTACTATAATAACCCTAATTCCATCTACACATCTTAACAATATTATCAATCTCCTATTTCTTTAATTACATGGGAAAGTTTGAGGTTATGCACTAGGAACTTCTATTGCAATTGTAGATATAAGAACTATGAGATAAGGTCTACATCACCTTCTTTACCTTGTGCAGAGGAAAATAATTCATGCTAGATAGAAGCCCACATTCAAGACATCTTGATAAAATTCCTTGAACATAATCAAAGTAAAATATCTACTTTAGGGATAACTTCCATTATTATATCTAGTAGGCATAATAAGATGATACGTTATGGTGATGTTATCACCATACCCATATCTATGATGTTGAAAAATGATCAAATCTTGGTAGTCTCATGGTGGAGATCCAAATTGGTAAAAATGGTCATTACCTAGCTCTTTGTCACTCTAGTTTAGATGTCAATCTCATCTCATTATAATAGTACCTTAACTAGGGGCTTTCTCCTCTCAAGCATGTTAACATTTGATTGCAACTAGTGGACTAATCATGCATGTACTCTATGGGACATGTATTTGATGTGTTTAATTTTGTTATAGGTTGGTCATATTCCATATACTTCTTAGTGATTAGATTAAAAAACAAGATGAAAGAGGATCTACTTGTTATCATGAGGAAAGCCTAATTGAGCATTTTTTATGCTAGTTAGTCTCCCAAGTTCTCCACTCAAAATTGGTAAAAAGGATGAGACCAAAAGGATGAATTACAAGAAAGTACCTTGTGATTATTCTTGATCCTATTGCACCATGCACATGTGCCATTCAAGTGAACTAGATGAAGCAATTGATGGGCAACTTCTGGTGTACCATAATGAATATATTTTACCTTTAAGTATGTCTAATGCTAAAGTTAACACTTAGAGGTCTCCCATGTGATAAATGTGGATCAGTCTTGAGGGAGGAATCCTCCATGCTATATCATTTTTTTGCTATTTCTATTTTTATATTGAATAATGTTAGTATATGTAGCTAGAAATCTTGTACTCTTTGAGCTTAATGGATAATCAAGTTTGATATTTTCTTTTCTTTTAGAGGATTTTTATTTATAGGTGTGGGAAAATCATTTAATGTACTTTATGAATGCACACCCAATAAGCCAATTAGGGATGGATAAGTTACAAATGCAATGAGGATGCAAAAGTTTAAAATGGATGTAAAGTGAAGTCTTAATCAACGGAATGCCCATGTAATGAAATTCAATCACCCACCTTTCTTTTATCCATCACTAGTAAATGAGGCTAAAATTTAGTAGGGAGCTAGCATCCACACTATGAGTGTTGAAGCTAATGCTACTAGAACTATAGGTAGGTGGTGGATTTACACCTTAGGATGTTAGATCTAGAATCCTAGAAGAGCTTTTAATCATTGTTAAGGATAGGGCATATCATCAAGTATCCTTGTGATCACTGGATGGGTCTAATTAGTGTTATTGAACCAATGTGAACATGCTACCTTACATGGTCACTCCAATTAGAACAGGTTCATAATCTTATGGGCTTATGCATGCCATGTGATGGAGAATGGATTCTCATGTTTGTGAAAGTTGAAGACTCCAAGTGATGACTTGGAACTCTAATCACATCCATAACTTCCATGTTTGATGAGCTGCGATATCTTGTCTACCCCTACGATATCGCGTATGCGATATCGTAGCCCTCCGCAATGCCTATAAATAAGAGGTGGCTTTCCATGTTTTAGGCATCTAGAGTTAGTCCCTTAGCCAAAATATAGTAGTTTTACCATTCCAAAGTTAGAATAATTTCCATGTGCCCGTAGTAGGAGTCTCAAAGTGAACGGATCTTTATTCGAGCAAATTGTACCTGAACACACATTTGTGTACGACAATAAGGATGAAATTTCTGATAAACCTTGCAGCATATGGACTAAGCTAAATAGGATTTAATTATTGTTAAATTTTTAAATTCTTTCCTAGATAATTAATATCTCTCAACCCTTGACTCTCCTAGTTAAGTGCATTCAGTACAACCACTTTGAGCATGTGTGTAATGGTTGGTAACCCAGTAACGAGTAGTGTTTGGTAATCCTAGTAGTGTTGCACTGGTTAAGGGTGTGTGCGGTAAGTGGGAACGGATACTAATGCTAGGATAATTAAAAATTAGTTAGTAAATAGTTAATGAAACTTAGTTATTTAGTTCTCTTCACCTTTCCCTACTAGCATAGGCATTAAAAAGATAAAAGTTATAAAAACCACATACCTCAAACTTACTTAACCATACAACCATGACAATATAAGTAAGTTTGGGAGGAAAAAAATTGATTAACCTTAAGTGTTCCATTAAGGTGCATAAGCATTTAGTCCTTGGAGTTCGACCGAATCATGCGTGAGACACTCGTATTCGTATGGTTTAGGGTTGATTAAAGGAAAAAATAAGATAATGGTAAACAACACACCGAACAAGCCAAAAATATGTTCTTCTTCGTACAAAAGCACTTCACTGCCTAGGAACAACACTAGAGACAATCAAAAAAACAACGCACATAACGAAAATCCACCAGTTCCTCAACAATTCTGTATGGTATATATTCATCATGATGAGTATATACCCAAATTTACCTTTATTCTCCATCAAGATGAAAAACTGCGTTGGAGAGACTTGGAGGGTAACATAGCGTTACCTCTAGATTGAGTAGTCCCCAACATGCTCCTTCATGGTCTTGCATGAATAGGCATGTCCCAATTGTATGTAGAGTACGTTGCATGTCATTACGACACAAGGGACTACCATCCCACAGAAGCACAACATTAATGGGACTTGCAGCAAGGGGGTTATCACACATCTTTGAAGGGCAAAGGACCCCATAATGCTCCACCCTTCTTAAGTGAAATTGAGGGTGGTGAACCTATTTCAATAGGTTCTCCACAAAATGATGTTCCCTCTCTTAATGATGATGAGGAGGTGGTGTATCAGAACCTTCACTCTACAATTCACAACCCTAGTTCTGATCCCCACGAACACCAAGTGTTCAACGAGGGAACACAAACACATGATAAGGATAGGCATTCTGATCGTCATCACGATCGGGGCCGGGTGCACCTAAGAGAAGGTAGGAAACATCATCATGGCAATGGTTCTCCTTCTTCTTCACCTTCATCATCACATTCACCCTCTCCTTTAGTGTTAGGATGTATTCATAAGGAACCTAACCATGAGGATAAGGGTAAACAGAGTGAGAAACCTCGACGAGAGACTCGAGAGTGAGGACAAGGGTATTCTAGAGAATCATATCATGGAAGAAGAGAGATTAGGAAACCATGTAGACATCATAGACACTATGAAAGAAATGACCACAAAGAACCTCTACTTGCAACCCGAAGCATGTTAGACATCACAGAGGCCGTTAGAATTCCTACAAGGCACCAAAAGGATAGCAGGATTAAGAGGTTAGACATGAATAATATCCCACAATTTGAAGGAGGATATAATGCTGATCCTCGAAACCACTTACAAGCATTTCACAATGCATGTGCCTTGCAAAACTTTGAGAATGAATGGCAAAAGCTAAAGTTGTTCCCAAGGATACTAGTAAAAGAAGCGAAAAGCTTGTACCAGTCCTTAGAACTAGAATCCATTCAAAGGTGGAGTATGATGCTAGAATTGTTTAATGATAAGTATCAAACATACTCCTGAGCATCCAACCTGCAAAAGAAAATCCAAGGATGGAAGCAGGGAACTCATGAACCCTTGGATGCTTCCATAGGCTGATACTATGCATTGTTACATCATTGCTTGGGCCATGGTTACTTGCAGCAGGATCAACTATGCCATCTCATAGATGGACTTAGGCATGAAACCAGGAGAACCTTGGGAATGTATGCCCAAGGGAGATTATTAGAGCTTAGGTTCCATTAGGTTCACAGATTGCTTAAAAAAGTAGCTATGAAAGAAGGAGAGATATGTAAGAGATAAACTGTGTAAGAGTATAACCATGATCCTTCCCTCTAAAAAAGGGGAGTGAGATTCTGTGAGGAGGAGAAAGAGTCACCACTCAAAGAGATGGTGAATAGGAAAACCTTGATACTCCAAAAATTAACAACAGAAGTGTTGGCAAAGGTAGACCAAATGTGGGACTTCTTAGATAGTAGATTTGAAACCGTTCTCAAAATCGTAGAGGAGTCTAAGGAGTGAAGTAGTGACTATGAAAAAAAGAAAAAGTGGGATTTGGACCATGCACATAACAAAGGTAAGGGTAAAATTTCCATCACTGAAGAGGTTGTGGATTGCAAGACGGACAATGACAGTGGAAGTAAAATATGCTAGTATGACCATCCTAAGGGATGTTACCCAATAATCTCACATCTACAAGAGTCTAGGGTGTACGCACTTGATCCATGACTTAACAAATGGCAAGCACCCCGACGGTTACCTTATCCCCAAGGTAACCTGATGCAGTTCCACCAACCTTTAATGTATTATCCAAGTGGAACTCTGCCACAACCTATTGAGCAACACCAGTAGTGGCAATACCCAGAGTCATGGGGGATGCCACCACCAAGGCAATAATACCCTTATCACCAACCAGATCCATATGGCTACTACGTGCAGTAGCCAATCTCTCCACGTGACTCTATTGGTCACATGACACCACAACATAACTACCAAGCTTAGGAGTATTATAGAACTCCTTCTCCTAGGGGAGACACACCACATACATACCATCCTCCAAATCCATCCACATATTTCACACCGATAGCTCCATTACCACTCGCTCAAACAATGCAAGGGGAACTCCCCACTCAACCATAGCAACGCAATGCTATAAAAGCTGTAAACCTTCAACCCATTACTGGTTTTGACAATTGTACAAAGAGAAGACCTTTCTTCAAAACCAACAGTCCAAACAAGCTCTCACAACCACAAGCGGTTGAGCCTCCTAATGCTTCTCCATCAACTAATGCTTCTCCATCAACTAAGGCTTTAGAGCTTCCTTCAAACCAAAAATAGAGCTCAATGTACATGGTTATGTTAACACATACTGTCACTTACTAGATTAAGGAGGGCCACCTTCCTAGGAAATTCTCTGATCATAGAAGTCCTTTAATTTATCTCCAAGTCACTGGGAATGAACCATGTAAAGCTCTTTTGGACTCAGGTTCCGGAGTCAACTTAATATCACAAGAGATGTATAAAGCCTAGAACCTGCCTCCACTAAAGAAGAGGAATATTTTCTTAGAGCTGGCTAACCAGTCCATCATTGTTCCCTTGGGACTTGTGGAGGACATTGTTACCACTATGTGTGGTTGGTCATACCCAGCTGATTTCCTAGTGATACAAGTGAACAATGACAAATGGGAATTCCCAATAATAATGGGAAGGGCATGGCTAAGTATCATAAATGCATGCCTAGGAATCCACAATCTTTCCCTAGAAATATCTAAGGAAAACACTCTTGGAAAGATCGAGAGAAAGAAAGTTCCATGCATCACATATAGTGATACAGGCTATGATTGCATACAAGAATGTTCAACATTGCCTACCTACAACCAGTGTGCCCAAGAAATTAATATATACAAGTGCCTATATGTAGCAACCACATAACAAGAAACACCTAGTGATTGATAGCTGGTCAGGAGAGAAACTCACCAACATGCACGGAACTAACTAGGGGACCAACTTGCATCCATGTAGAAGGCATAGATGCACTAGAGTAAGAGCGTCATCAACTTCTAACCCTTAACCTGAAAACACCAATAGGGGAAAGCTAGAAATTCCTAAAAAAATAACCTGAAGCACTCTGATCGGATCTCCCCCTTTCAACTTAGTCATGGGGGAGATGGCCATCTATGCTGATCAGTCAAGGCCCTTAGTTCCTTTTTAAGTTTTTTTTTACACATTTTTGTTTTGAAAATTTCTTTAACTTTTCTTGTTTTTGTTTTGCAAAATCGTTCATACTTTTTCATTTATTTGTGTGTTTATTTATTTATTCTGATTCGTCACTTAATAAGTTCTCCTGAAGATGGTATGAATTGCATTCCATTGATTGCTGATGTTTGGTTTTTACCTTTGAGTTATGATGTTGATACTAAGGTATGGTTCTTTTGGTATAATAAGAAATGAGTCCACGTCATCCATGTATCCATGAATTTCCATGGTCTCTCTTAGCTTGGAACTGTATAGCCCCCTTTACTTAAATACTAAGAACTATCAACAAATTGGTGACTGGGTATTTCTCAAACTAAGGAAGGACTCAAGGATTGAAAAGGATGTGAATTCAAGGGAACTTGATGCATTTGTGCTAGCCATTCTCTTGGGTGCTTGGATGTTTTCTTCTTGAGTTTTCCTTACCATTCCGATGTTGCTCCATTATCGGGAAGCTGAGCTAATAAAAATAATAAGTCTTTTCATGGTGTGATTCTCACGTGAAACACAAGAAAAAAAACAAAACAGTGAGAATTTAAAGCACACCCCTTAGATGAAATAATCATCTGGGCTACAAGCACTAGTTATGGATCTAAATAAACATGTTCCCTCTAACTAAGGCCCTTCTCACTTTCTACTTTCTCCTTTTTCGTTTCGTCGGAATGGTGGTGACTCTTTAGATGAAGCATTCTTGTTACTTCAGGTGGATGGATTGGCTGAATGTATTAATGTGAAGTCACTGGATGTGGTTTGTTTGAGGTTGGATTGGAATGATATCTACTAAGTCACATTAACCATTAATACACAAGGGGTTGTACATCACCTTGACCTTGAGACTCCATTCCATTCTCTTATTTCCATCCTTCTTTCTCCATCTTTCACCTCATTGCTAGTTGTATCAATAGTCCATATTTTGGTTGATGCATTATTTTCTTTTTGGTAAACTCTTGTGGTTAAGACTTTAACTCTTGGTTCCATATGGCATTTCCAGAGCCTACGGACTCTTCGAATGCGAGATTGTTAGGGCATTAAGGGCATGAGCTTGCTTTGGGTAGGACCCATTGACATTCCTATTTGGTGCATCCATTAATTTCTTTCCCTTAAACATTTCTACAATCACCATTTATATTGTTCATATCCATCTTTGACATCCATTTTATCAACATTGTCATTGTTTTTTTTCTCCATCTTTCTTATTCCTTACCTTTTTCCATTCTCTAGCTACCAGAGGTTCACTATCAATCATGGGGGTCTTGGTCCAATTTTTTTGATTTTCTCTTAACCCCTACACCTTGGGTAGTCACCAGTATTATATCTCTAGATCCGCATCAACCATACCACAACTCAGCCAATGGACCTTACACTAAGGCAAGGTATCAACTACATTGTGATTTTTTTACCCTTGCTAATATAAGACTATGTTGTGTGTGCAGATGGCAACCATACAACAACAGATTGGATTTGGAGGGAACACTTAGAATAGACTGGTGCTGAAGCCGTTATGCAAGGAACAAGATTGATGATGTGCTTATGGATGGACAATAAAAAGTACAATCTTGGTGTCAGCAGCAATAGACTTCTTCTTTTCTCTTTCTCTTCTCTCTTCTCTCTTAGTTGCCAAATTAGGCTAGATGTCAAATGTATTTAGTGTTCACTCTTGTTATCATGAACACTAATTTTTCCATGTATTGTAATGATGATTCGTTCACATGTCACCCCATTTACCATTAGTGTCATTCAAGTCAATAATCCCATACCTTTCCAATATTTTGTAAGGAACTCGAGGATGCATTTTCATTCAGTCATGGGGGTATGATGAGCCGTGATATCATGTACACGATATCATGTTCGTCCCTGTGATATCACATATGTGATATCATAGCCTGCCGCAATGCCTATAAATAAGAGGCAGGTTTCCATGTTTTAGGCATCTAGAGTTAGTCCCTTAGCCAAAATATAGCAGTTTTACCATTCCAGAGTTAGAATAATTTCTATGTGCCCATAGTAGGAGTCTCAAAGTGAATGGATCTTTATTC
The DNA here is from genome assembly GCA_015680685.1 of Gnetum montanum. Classification (NCBI taxonomy): domain Eukaryota; kingdom Viridiplantae; phylum Streptophyta; class Gnetopsida; order Gnetales; family Gnetaceae; genus Gnetum; species Gnetum montanum. The sequence continues at coordinate 3,683 of MNCI01034330.1, read as the reverse complement.
GAGCAAATTGTACCTGAGCACACATTTGTGTATGGCAATAAAGATGAAATTTCTGATAAAACTTGCAGCATATGGACTAAGCTAAATAGGATTTAATTACTTATAAATGTTTAAATTCTTTCCTAGATAATTAGTCTCTCTCAACCCTTGACTCTCCTAGTTAAGTGCATTCAGTACGACCACTTTGAGAACGTGTGTAACGCTTGGTAACCTAGTACTGAGTAGCGTTTGGTAATCCCAGTAGCGTTGCACTAGTTCAAGGTGTGTGTAGCAAGTGGGAATGGATACTGATGCTAGGATAATTAAAACTTAGTTAGTAAAAAGTTAATGAAAAGTAGTTATTTAGTTCTCTTCACCTTTCCCTACTAGCATAGGCATTAAAAAGATAAAAGATATAAAAATTACATACCTCAAACTTACTTAACCATACAACCATGACAATACAAGTAAGTTTGGAAGGACAATGATTGATTAACCTTAAGTGCTCCATTAAGGCGTGCAAGCACTTAGTCCTTGGAGTTCAACCGGATCATGCGTGAGAAGCTCATATTCATATGGTTGAGTGTAGGGGTACCTCGCCACTCATCAATGTTCCATCAAAAACTATGTTCTAATGAAAAATATGAGGACTGATAACTTCGAAGAAGGGTTCAATAAGTTTTCCAATTCAAACAACTAAGACAACCAAAACCACATATAATTTTTATGTGGTTCCTCAACTTGGGTACTTCCACACTATGATAATAAAATCCTTACATTCCTCTAAACTTTGTTTTTTTGAAATATGGTTTAGAGGAAATCACAAACTTTATGATGTTTGAGATCTTCTTAGAGTATTTTCTTACTAGGTAAGTACTCAAGCCTCCAAGGTTCCAACAATCTTAAAATATGGTTTAGAGGATCCCATGATCTTTATAAAGAAATGAGCTCTGCACAAAGTGTTTTCTTGTTGGAAATATACTCAACCTCATAAGGTTCCAACAAGCTCACAAGATGTCTTCTCATAAGAAGCACATTATCCTTGTAGTACTACAAAGAAAGAAAAAGAATCAAGGAGAGAATGTAACTAACTTTACCTATTCCAAGCACTTAGGTGAAAATAAAACAATTAAAAAATGATGAAAATAATAAGGAACAAAGCCAATTTGATTAATGTAGACAATGCTAGATATATTAATGAATATTGCTCCTCCATTTCCTAAGAATTCCACTTTGTTTTATAGCCTTTTACTTTTCAAATCCTCCTTGGCATTCATGAAATGGCTAGAAAATAGTTAGTTGGAATGTCCCATTTGTGCTTGGGATATCTATCTATAAATAGAGCACATTCAAGTGGGATGTTCCATATAATATTTGGATGTTCCAACTGGGATGTCCTAGTAACAATTAGGACATCTATCATTTATTTGGGATGTCTAGTTTGCAATTTTACTTTAAACTCTGGGTTATTTCTCTAACATTTGCAATGTCTCAGAAGTCTCAAAATGCCTTATTTTGGCTTGTAGACTTCAATTTCTAATTAAAACCTTGTCTCATCTCAAATCAGCATCCTAACTCTTGTTTTGTCATCATAGCCCTCATTTTGTCATCCCAACTCTTGTCTTGACAACTAAGCTCTCATTTTGGTATCATGAATCTCTTGTTGCAATCATCATAAATTCCTTGTCTTTATACCAATAAGCTCTTGTCCTAATCTTTTCATCTTGTTCTTTCTTAGCCCTACAAGTCCAAAAGCACATTTCCACATTCTCCATTTTTTAAGATTTTGACATAACAAAAGGTCAACAAAAATAGTGAAAAGAAAAGAAAATATGAAAGAAAAACACAAAGAAAAGAAAGAAAGAGAAAGAGAAAAATAGATATATTAGTAAAATGATTATGTGAAGATGTGATGTGAAGAGTAATGTAATTTCAAACTTATCAATCCATGTAGATTGGTATTTTTTTCATGATCCCAAGTCAATTCTATAATTACTTACATCAAAATCAGAATGAGTGGTTGAACTAATACCTGTGTAAAACTTTCTTCCATCTAACCCATTGTTCAGATCACTAGACTTTTTAAGATATCATGATTTAAGATAATTTCTTGCTCATCCCTACCCATGCCCATAAAGGCCTAGAAGTCTCTCTTCTAGTGAACTTTGGAAATGTTAATTAGTTCTTCAACCCATAATCCCAAATCATTTATTCTAAGGATTAACAATCATCATCCTTGATTCAATCCTTAACCCCATTTGAACCCAAGAATTTTTCACTTTATTAGTTATGGTAGTGTGATCGCTATTGGGATGTGAGATTGGTTAGTGAAGCTAAAGGAATCAATGAGAGAATTCTAGTAGAGAAAAAACTAGGGAGCTTGATATGGATATGTGCACAAATGGAGGAAAACCAAATGAGAATCAAGACTTCTAGATGTTTAATGGTGCATTTTCATGGTTCAATTTCACCAAGGGCTACACTACAAAATGATTAATGCTAGATGGCACTACTAGTGGTGGGTGTGACCTTGCATCTAGAAGGAAGATTTGGAGATTAATCCCTATGATGTGGACAAGTAGTAGTGAAAGGATGCAACTGTAGATCTCTCATGGAATGTAGGGCATGCTCACATGATTTATGAGCTAATTGAATGATTAGCTTGGGATCCAGTAATGTTACACTTTCATCCTCTCTCTCTCATCTATTATTCATTCTCCATCTCTTCTATCTCATTCTTTTATATGGTTTTTTGTGGTAGGAAGTCAATTAAGTAAAGTGAAGGATGAGATCTAGCCACTTAAGGTGATAGAATCACATTTTATGCTAATTTTCCATTGTTTGTTGGAAATCCATAGGTGTCTTATCAACAAGTTTTACAAGGGTAAGAAATGTAACTGTCTACTCTAGAAAGGACCCACATGTAAATCCTTGATGAATTGGCATTGCAAGCCAAATAGTGCTTGTCTCCTAGTGATGATAAGGGTTACATGGAATACGGTACTTAATTGGTCTTCTACTTATATAAGTGTTGATTCTTCATGATTTAAGATTGATTCTAACAAATTTCATTCCATTCATCTTATTTGTGCCTGTATTTCATTATACTTGGTTCTCTAATCATTCTCATTTTTCTGTAACCTTACTTTATACCTTTGAATTTATGGGAATGCATAAATAGATCAATCAACTTATTTCCCATGATGCTTGATGTCATCACATGTAATTTATAATTTTTTTATTATCTAGCTCATTGGATGTATTTCTAGGTCAATTTGTGATGATTTGGATGTGTTGTCAACATTATGCATTATTTCAATGGTGCAGAAGGATAAGTTCAGGATGAAGATGATTAAGTTTATCATTTTTTAATATTTGAAAGAATGCACTGATGCACTCCCTACATCAGCACCCTTGCTCTACTGTGCCTCCTTGTACTAATGAACTACTATAAATTGGGGAGGTCTCCCAAACTTATTTATATACTTTTTCATGTTGGTTTTATTTGTTATTTTCCATCTTTTTGTCATAAACAAGTAAGACTACCAAATTTTCACTTTACAAGTTATATTTGTATATTTTCCCAAGTATTCTTCTTAGTCTTTCTTATCCTTTTTGTTCAAGCTATGGTTCAAGCCTAGTATCTTGTACCTTAGTTGTGTGGAAGAGGTATTGATTTAGGTATGTATTTAGTGCATATGGTA
>MNCI01034326.1:0-24141 GCA_015680685.1 Gnetum montanum | reverse complement strand
CCAATTTCACCTTCATCATACATTGGGATAAATAGCTGTGATGGCATCCTGCATTAGGATAAATAGTTGTGATGGCGATATATGATGGCGATATATGGAAAGCAACATTGTAATTCCTCCTAATCGATCTATGTTTGAAATGTTACTTCAAACTCTTAGGAGGTTGGGCATCCAAGATCTTCAAGAGGAGTATGTTGTGCATGATTATGACTACTAGGACTATAGTCACACTAAAACATAATGCAAGAGAGAGCAACACAAGGAGGAGCACCATGTGTTTGTGAAGGGGAAATAGTTCACCAATTCCTTATTCCTACTAAAACAAAATGAAAATGAGAATCCTTCCTTTAGGAGTTTTCAACATAAAGATTCTCCACACCATGTTATTGGTGATGGGGGTGTGTCCCTGAACTTGTAGTCCACTATAAACAAGCATCAAGAAGACAAGAAATCTAATGATCATGATCATGAAAAGTGAAGAGGTGGTGGTGGTAGTCCACCTTCCTCTTTGTCCTCTTCATCTAAATCTAAACATTCCTCTTCAACTTCTAGTTCTGATAGAAAGGGCTAGAAAAATAATTGAGATGAAGGTATCCAATGGGACAACAATGATCGTAGAGCCTCCCATGAAAGAAGTGGTAGCAGAGACCATCATCAGTGTCATCAACATTGTCATGATGATGAACCTTTGTTGGCAACTTGAACCATGCTTAACATTGCAGAGGTAGTCAATATTCCAACCAGGCATGTGAGAGATAGTCAAATCAAGTGCTTAGACATGAATAATATCCCAAGATTTGAGGGGGGATATAACTCTAATCCAAAAAACCATCAACAAGCCTTTCATAATTCATGCACCTTACAAAACATAGAGAATGGCTAGTAGAAATTAAAGCTATTCCCAAAGACACTCATCAAAGAGACAGAAAGCTGGTGCTAGTCTTTGGAACTAGAATCCATTCGTAGATGGAGTATCATGCTAGACCTATTTAATGATAAATACCAAATGTACTTCAAAGTGTCTAATTTGAAAAGGAAAACCCAAGGCTAGAAAAAGAAAACACATGAACCTTGGATGCCACCATGGGTAGATATTATTCTCTTTTACCCTAATGCCCTGGCCATGGTTACTCTTAGAGGGAACAACTCTGCCACATCATAGATGGGCTTAGAGTAGAAACTAGAAGAACTCTTGGGGTTTATGCCCAAGGGAGACTATCTGAACTAAGAGCTCATTAGATACAAAGGCTAATAGAGTAGGTAGAAAAAGAAGAAGGTGAGTTGCGAAATAGGAAAAGTGTAGAAGAATATAATAGGGACCCTTCCATCAGAACAAGGAAGGTCAAATTCTATGATGAAGAGGTGTTATCACTCGACAGGGTGGTGAACAGGAAAACCTTTCCTATCCAAAAATCTATTCCTAATATTTTGGCAAAGGTTAATAAACTATAAGACTCTTTGGATGAAAAATTCCAAACTACTATGAATATTGCTGAAGAATCCAAAGAGAACAATAGTGATTTTGACTGTAGAAGGTAGAAAAAAGCTGAACACACCTACTAAAGATGTAAGGGCCAAGCTACTATAGTAGAAGAAGTTGAAGGGATAGACTTCGATGATGATGTTGGATGTGACATTTGTCAATATGAACATCCTAAGAGATGTTGCTCTATGATGTCACACTTACAAGAGTCTAGGATGTATATGTTGAATCCTCAACTAGCTAGGAAGCAAGCACCCAGATGATTACCTTATCCTCAAGGCAATCCAAGGTTGTTCCACTAGTAACAATAAGCTTACTATCCAAGAGGAGCTCCACCACAATCGTATGAGCAATAACAACAGTGGAAGCAACCACAGTCTTGGGGGATGCCACCACCGAGAGAGAAGTACCCTTATAGGTAACCAAATCCATATAGGTACTATGTTCAGCAACCCACTTCTCCACATGGCTCTGCCAGCCATGCCTCATTCCAACATCACTATTATCCTCTAGAGTACCATTGAACTCATTCACCATCTACTCAAGGGAAGCCTCCATATTCATAGCACCCTCTACATCCATCTACACACATCCCTCTACCCTCAACCCAGTTACCTCTTACTCCATCTATGTAGGGCAAAATTCCCTCACAGCTACAGCAATGAAACGCTATGAGGGCTATAAATTTATAACTAGCCTTCTAACTGAGTGGTTTAGATAATATATCCATGAAATGATCATTTTTTCAACCCAACATTCCTCCAAAACCCTCACAACCTAATGCGGTTAGTCACCCTATATTTCCAGCACGCTCATCTTCTACACTAAACACATTCAAGAGTCTTTCAAACCAAACACCACCTCAATTCCATGCTATGATGTTAACTCATGCTGTCTCTAATTGGATTAAGGCTGATAACCTTTCCATGATGAGATCTAACCTAGGAAGTCCTCTTATTTACTTATAGATCACTCAACATGAGCCATGCAAGGCTCTTCTTGATTCTAGTTCTAGTGCCAATCTCATCTCCCATGACATGTACAAGGCCTGGAACCTACCACTTCTCATGAAGAGTAATATCCATGTGGAATTGGTAGACTACTCAATCATTGTTCCTTTAGGATTAGTGAAGGACATTGTAACTATAGTTTGTGGGTGATCCTATGCTACCAATTTTCTAATGATCAAGGTATAAAACTTCAAAGGTGACTTCCCTATCATTATGGAACTTGCATGGTTAAGCACTATTAATGCAAGAATGGTCATTAGGGACCACTCTTTGGAAATCTCCAAGGAGAAAAAATTTGGATGACTCAAGAAGAAGTGAGTTCCATGCAAAAAATATAGTCCATTAAAAGTACATTTATTAAAGCATGCAATCAGTGTGCACATGAAACCAATATCCAAAGGTGCCTATATACAGTAAGCATAAAATAGGATGGCATTTAGTCATTGATAGTCAACTCTGATAGCAACACACTATGCATGTAACCTATTAAGAGCCTAACATGTGCTTGTGTCAAGAGCATGGATGAACTTGAGCAAGTTCATCACCAACTCTCTAATGATGAAGTTGATGATACCTATTTGGGAGAATTTGCAATCCTTGATACTTTCAAGTTGGAGCCCCTAGAGTTAAAAACTCTACTAGTCGACATGGAGTATGCATTTTTTAAAAATGGCAAGCTAATTATAATCAATGCAAATCTTACTCTTGAACAAAAGGACAAGTTATTTAAGGTGGTCAATCAATGGACAATAGCCTTTGCTTGGTCATATCCAGAAATGACTGGAATTGATCCAAGGATATGTTAACATCACATCTACATTAACCCAGCCATGAAGCTAAGAAGGTAGCTGAACTCGAAGTTGAAGTAGATCATCAAAGAGAAAATAGAATATCTTCTCAAGGTGAGGTTCATCTATCCAATCACAGATAGTGAGTGGATTAGCCTAGTCGTAATTGTGCCAAAGAAAGATGACAAGTGGCAGTTCTACATTGACTTTAGGCTATTAAATATGGCAACATTTTAAAATCATTTTCAATTGCCATTTGTGGCCAAGTGTTGGCCACCATATCTAGGCATTGCTATTATAGCTTCTTGGATGGCTATATTGGCTATAACCAAATCCAAATTGCACCAGAAGATCAAAACAAAACAATATTCACGAGTCCCTAAGGGACTTTTGCATATTGCAAGATGCCATTTGATTTGTGTAATGCCCTTACAACATTTCAATGTTTGGTTCTTAGTATTTTTTTAATAGCAAATTGGTAGTAGGGTATAAGTCTTTATGGATGACTTCTCTACCTATGGGGCTATATTTGAAGCCATGGATCACCTTGAGCATGTACTAAAAAGATGTGTTGAAACAAACCTTAGGCTCAATTGGCAGAAAATCCATTTAATGATCTAGGAGGGCATAAACTAGGACACAAAATTACTCAGGGAGGGATTGAGATAGACCCTAAAAAGATAAGGGTAATCTAAGGAATCACATACCAACCAAAGATGGTCAAAGACATCCAATCATTCCTTGGACACATTGGCTACTACTGTCGATTTATAGAGAATTTCTCTAAGCTCACAAAACTATTGGTCGAGGTTACAAAGAAAGATGCTCTATTCATCTAGACCAAGGAGTGTGAGCATGCATTTCAATAGATAAAGGAAAAACTTGTATAAACTCCAATTCTATGGGTACTATACTATACTAGGCCAGGCCATTTCATATAATGAAAAATGCATCTAATTATGCCTTGGGACCCATGCTTACGTAGTTGGATGATAAGAAATGTCCATATTACATCCATTACATAAGCCAAAGAATTGTGGGTGCACAGTTAAATCATACCACAACTAAAAAGGACCAATGGTAGTGGGGTATGCTCTCAAAAAGTGTAGGCACTATGTTCTTAACTATAAAATGCTTATGCACATAAATCATAGTGTTATCTACTTCCTAATGAATAAGCCAATGGTGAGCCCTTGTATCATACGGTGGCTTGTGATCTTGCAGAAATTCGATCTCACAATGGTAGATCAAAAAGGGACTACAAGTGTGGTCATTGACCATCTCTCTTTATTAATATGGAATGAAAAAGAGGAGGAGAGCCCACTCTTTGATCAATTTTCAGATGAATTCCTCTTTACAAGAGCAATAAATGACCAAGTGCTTAACGAATCAAAATGGCATGATGGCATCCTTACTTACCTCCTCACTCAAGAGATGGCAAAATATTTGGACTTTAGGAAGAAACAACAGTTTCTTTATCAAGCTAACTACTTCATAGAAATCAATAGACACCTTTACAAGGTGTGTGTTAATTGCTTGATTCATTGGTATGTCCCTGATGTAGACCAATTGCACATTCTCTAGGATGCTCATGAAGGTCCTTTCAAAGGCCACTATGCAAGGAGATGCATAGCCATAAATATCCTAATGATAGAACACTACTAGCCTACAATCTTTAGGAATTCCCACTAGTTTGTTTGATCCTACGAACTTTGTCAATGAAATGTTGGGATGATCACTTGCATGAAGGTTTCTCAATAGTGGATCTAACCACTAGATTCCTTTGACATATGGAGCACAAACTTCATGGGTCCCATCACACCCATGTCCAATGGAAAGATGTACATCATCATGGTAGTCAACTACTACACCAAATGAGTAGAAGTAGCAATTGTCATTGAGTGTACATCATCCATGACTACTTGATTTGTACAACAACATATTGTAAATAGGTTTGGTGTGCCATGTGCATTGATTTCTGACAATGGAATTCATTTTATAGGTGCCACCTTTTGGAAGTGGATGCAATGCTTGGGGTTTGAACATAAATTAACAACACCCTATCACCCCAAGCCAACAATCATGCAAAAGTCACCAATAGGGAGATCACAAAGATCCTAAAAAAGACTATAAGAAAATATAGGAGAGATAAGAGCACAAAACTCAATGATGCCCTTTGGGCCTACTGCTCAATATGAAAACTCCCTATAGGCTACTCTCTCTATGAGCTAGTATATTGAAAACTTCTAGCACTTCCAATTCAATTTGAGCTCCATACAATTTCAACAGCTTTTGACTTGAACCTTGACCTGAGCCTAGCACAAAGAAAAATATTAATCAACCTAAATGTGCTAGATAAAAACTAATTAGTGGCCCTATCTTTGAATGAAGTGCACAAGGCATATAACAAGAAGCGTCATGACCTTAGAATACAAAAAGTAAAATTTCAACCTAGAGATAAGGTTCTCTACTAGAACACCATACACATACATGAAAAAATAAAGTTCCAAACATTGTGGGAGAAACCTTATATAATTGATTGAACCTTTCCTTCTAGGGCCATGTGAATCTACAAACCTAAGAGCCTAAACAAAAAGTAGTTGGTCAACATCCAACAATTGAAACCTTTCCTTGTGCCAAAGTAAGCCAATGTGACTAATGCCTCGTTGGATGGACAACCAAACTCTATATTCTACATCTCCTTCTTTCAACTTAGTCATGGGGGAGATAGCCATCCATGCTAACCATGCACAAGCTTCCTCAGTTTTTTCACTTTTTTATTTTACACTTTGTTAATTTTTACCTTCTTCTTTTTTTTGGTTTTTTCACACTATCAATTTTCTCGATTTTTTGTTTAAAAATATCATTAGTATGTTTTATCTTTCTTGAATATTTTATACTTTCTTATATAGTTAACTTTATTTTGGTGTGAATTATCATTTTTTTGCTAATAAAAGTACTTTATTACTATAGGACACAATGTCAATGTTGTTGTTTACTAATGGTGATTTGTGCCTAATGTTTTGATTGCTAATGTCTAGTTTCTATTTTTTAATTCTAATGTCTGATGACTAAGACATGGTTTATTTTTCATGGAACAGGCAGTGAGTCCACATCATCCATCCATTCACAAACTCTATGATTTTCCTTGTTTCAGGAATATGTGGTCCATTTTCACTAATAAAATTATAAACAAACTTGTGACCTTGGTAGTCTTTGAACTTGGAAAGGATTCAAAGGTATAAAAAGGGTGTGACTTCAAGGGGATTCAATACTCTTTGTTCCTTTCTACTTGCTTGTGCATTTGAATGTTTTCATAGATTTCTTACCGTTCCACATCGTCTAATGATAGGAAGTTAACATAAGTATTTGCATGGTGTGGTTCCCATAAAAAAACACACACACAAGATGAGAATTCAAAGCATACCCCTTAGACATAATAACAGGCTACAAGCACTAGTTATGGGACTAGAAAGACATGTTACCCATGCCTAAAGATCCCATTTAACTAAGGCCCCTTTTTCAATTCTGACTTCCCCCCAAATAAGGAATGATGTTTAATTTATGATGCATTTTTGTATTTTGAGGATTGGACTACTCTTAGTGTAGCGAGGTGAAGTCACTGAAAGTGGTTGGTTTTGGTCTGGACTAAGGTTGAACTTTATCATGTTATTTAAACATAATTTCCCTAAGGGACTTCATCTGACCATGATTTGGGACTTCATTCCATCCTCTCAATCATCCACTTATCCTATCCATCACTCACCTCATTGTTGGTTTCCATGTTGATGAGTGGTGAGGTACCCCTATGTCCAACCATACGAATCATGAGCATTCATGCGTGACTCAGTCGAATTCTGCAGACTGTAAGCACCTGCATACACCAAACTCTAGCCAACAAAACCTTAGTTAGAATGGTCATTGTCTTCCCAACCTCACTTGTGATATTCTAAAGTGATGGTTAAGTGAGATTGAGGCAAATGATTTTTATTGGTTTTCTTTTTATCTTTTAAGGTCTAATTCTTTAATTGTATGAAATGGAAAGTTGTGTAATTTATAATTGTTCTACTATATCGCTTAACTCTCCCTAGCATAAGCAACTGATCCCATCTTCCATGCACATCTTGAGCATATCCTAACCACTGCTGGGTTACTAGACGTTAATCATCACTGGGTTACCAAGTGTTTGATATATGTTCGAGATGGTCGTGCCTATGGTTTTCATAAAATATGACAGGAAAATAATAGTAAAGTCATAACAATAAAAGCTTCTGGAATTATTAAAGCATTGAAATATTAAACTGTTAAATGCTTAAGTGATTAAATCCAAATGCTACAAGGAAAGCTCAAAAAGCTCATCTTTATTGCCAGTCATGCCAATGGGCTTAGGTATAGTAGCGCTTGAATAAAGAGCTGTACACCTTTCTCACACCTTTTGTAGGTACTTGGAAAATATTCTAACTCTTACAGGAACAAACTGCAAGAGTTTCGCTACAACTACTCCAAAAGATGCCATAAATGCAACACGTGCATGCATATTTATAGCTAGAGACAAACTCTACGTTAATGAGGTTGCGTTAACGCATGGATGGATATGTCAACGGGGTTAAGTCACCATGGCCAAATCAACAGGGCTCTGTTAATGCAACTCAGTCGACTTATCGATTGAACACTTCATCACATGTTATGATTGATGTGTTAGTTTGATGTGTTGGAATTCTTGGATAGATTCTTCCATGTTAGCCCTTAACTTTTCATAATCATTAATTAACTATGGGGCCCATGGGCTCCCTAGTTGAGGTTATGTAAGGGAGAAAAGGACATGTGCCTACTATAGGGAGGACCCACTTGCATATCTCTTGGTTTGGATACTAAAGCTCTTTACCTTAGACACTACGGCAATCATATCTTTCGTGTGCCCCATTGTGCATCAAACTCTATGCTCCTTAAAATTTCATAAAATTTCGTTCTCCAACCATTTTCTCAATTTTCTGAATTTTCTAAACTCCAACATCCTCTTCTACTATTTTCATCATGTTCATGGCTTTTTGGGCTTCCATTTGATCCCCCATTTCACTCAAAAACTCTATGTTGTCCAAGTTTTCATAAAGTCAATGGTGGTCAATAGTTGCGTTAACTAGGCTTAGTTGACATAGCTAACCCTATCGATGGGGCCTCATTGACTAGGCCCCATTGACACAACTCAAAAAAATATATAAATACCACTCAATACTTTGAAATTTTTATCATTTTTTTTTCACAACAAGAGGGGATTTTTTACCATTTTTTAGAGCCCAAAAGCTTCCAGAACCCATAACTTTTTGACCATTCATCCTAATCACTCCGTTATTCAATCCTATAGCTACCAAAGATAAGCTCTTAGTCATGGGGGCCACAAACCTTAAGGTTTTTGATGATAATTTTTTGAAAACTTTTTGACTTCCCCAAAGGGTTAATGATTACAATGATATTAAACTATCAATTTTAAGAGTTTAGCCCTTTCAACAACCTCTGGTATGACTATAATCACTTATTAACATCAAAATACAAATAAACTAATGATTAAAATTGATCAAATTAGACATAATCACAACTTAGCTAGGTGTAAATTTCCTAATGAGATAAGGTATTCTAATTGTTCATGTTACACAATAATTGCTAATCCATGGTCATGTTGTGATTACAGATGACACTAAGACCAAAATAATTGTAGGAGGGAGGACCATCTCAACAAAGGAAGAAACAACCTAGAGCTAGAAGGGACCATCAAGAACAAGCCTAGGAATAGGCAAAAGAAACCCATGCAACAGGATATCTTTAGGTGGAACCCAAAGTGGAATCTGTTTGACAAATTCTTGAGGAAGAGGCTGTAATAGAAAAATCATAGTGAGGAGAGGCACCAGGGCTTGTACCAAGACTTGAGGTCACATTGACATAAGCCTGCCCCAACATAATCAAGCCCCATGATGTCCAATGTTGAGTTCTCCAAGAACTGAACTTTAGGCTATTTTTAGAGAATGCTCCAATAGAGGTAAAGACACAATTACAGACCTCTCCCATGTGGCTAATCATCACTTCTAGTGGGGAGTGGTACATGGGAGAGACGTACCTCTTCTAGAATAATAGAAAAGTAGGTTCCATTATGAAGATCAAGGTGTCCTACTCAGCTAAAGCCATCACACAAGCTCTTGGGTTGCTTGATTCTAGAACATAATTGGTAGAACTTTTTACGTAAGCTAATCCAGAGTTGAAAAAGAAGTCGACCCAAGAGTGTGACGAGGTTGACTACAAGGAGTTGGGCGCACTCACATTGGTAACGTGCATATATTTCAAGATAGTAGTTATCGCCTCAATCCAATGGTGAGGACCAATGAGGTGATTACCTTCTCCACTTAGGCATGTGCCCCTCTATGTGGAAAATGTTTGACAAACCTTCCACAATTAATCTATCTAGAGATAGAAAAGTATTTTAAAGAGAATGAACGTGAAAGGGAAATCCTATACTTCCTATGCCTTATCAGAAAACTTTGCAAAAGGGCAAGGATAGTTCGCTACCCCAACGACGCAATTAGGTATACTCCCATTACCTCTTGGTCTGAAATGATGAAGAATAAGATACCTTTTATGTCTAAAGAAGAGAATGAAAAACTGTCATTTCCACCACCTACTTAGGAAACAATACTGGAAGCCCACACTGCCATTGAGCACTTGCATAAAATCTAAGAATAGCTCTTGCAATAGTAGGAGTAGCTTGTGGGAACGAGTGGTAGGGATCCATCTATGTACCAACTTGTGATAAGTCACCTCATGAAGTGGATTGAAAAATTAGTCAAATGAAGGGAGGTGGAGAAATATTTTCAACCCAATGAATGTAGATACACATGAGGTCAAATTCTAGTGCCTAAGAGGTGATGGTGTCTCTCTCTCAACACCATTTATTCTTAGAAATCTTTAGGAATGTTGCTTCCTTTTCAGTGCACTTGGAGGAGGGTAAGGGGGCAACTGTGCTGGTGATGTAGCATCAAGGGTAGGAGACAACTATAGAAGTGATTGTTGATAGAATTGTTGAGGCATTAAACACACCTACGATGTACGTAATAGATGTTTCTACACTTAGAGATGTGCAAATATTCATAGGAGCGTTTAGTGGAAAATTGAGTGCAGCCTAGCATGAAGATTTGCTAAATCGATTAGTGGGGATTGGGAAATTGATTCTTAACATCTTTGATTTTTTGGATAACATTACTACAACTCAATCAAAGCTATTCAAAGCAAAGGGCAAATGTTTCATCTTGGAAGCGCAACTTGAAATGGCTGAATTACAAAACCAACACTTGGCTGCACAGGTTGCTGAATTGCATACTTGTTTTGCTAATTTCGCACTTCTCAACCCTACAATAAGAAGAGATGAATCATTTTAGCAACTTCAGGAGTGATTAAAACAAGTTCAAGAGGGAATGGTGATGACCATATTTAACCAGTCTATAGTTGAAGCAAAGACCTATTTAATTCAAAAGGACTTAGTTTAGACACGCCAAAAAATGAAATATTGACTGCAAAAAATCATTGCCTATGAAATGTTGATGAACAAAAACAATAGATGCAAGAATTCATCCATTAATAGTAGGAGCAGCTAGCTAGAGTGAATACAAATTATAGGAAATTGGCAGCAAAGAATCACAATCTCTTTATGGAGGAAGTCCATGCCTTAATCTAGAAATCTACCATTGAAATTTTTGCGTGGAAAAATGAGGCTCTGAAATTTGAGAGAGTCAAGAATCACTACAGAGACCAAGTTGTCTTGTAGAAGGAGGTGAATGAGAAACATATCTAAGTGGCTAAGGAAAAAGTAAATGAGGCTGTCCAACAACTCTAGCAAGGAAGAGAGGTGTGGTAGCTTATCATTGATGGGATAGATGCCTACAACAAAGTGGAGATCCACATGAAGGAGTTGTAAATAAAAGAAATGACAAAATATATGGAATTGGCCAATCTCTAATATGCAAATTTGGCAATGCTGATTACTAGACGGTCACTGTCAAAACTTGAAAAACAAATGGCCAACTCGTACTTATTGTATGAGGTTGAGTTCAAGCACCATAAGAACACCATCTTGTATTTATTGTATGAGGTCAAGTTCAAGCACCACAAGGACACCAAGCAAAAGCTTGTGATAGCAAACGTTGAACTCAAAGTTCTTAAGGCAAGATTCACAGATCAATGATTAACTATCACGATTCTAGCTAGGAGAGTGAGTGATCACCAGGAGCAGCAAAATGCAATCAAGACATTCGATGTCGAGCACAAAAAATTTGCTACTTGATTCATTAATGTTAAGGAGCTATTCCCAACAATACCCTATTCTTGGGATGTGCCTATTTTGACCCACATTGGCGAAGCTGCATGGACCATGCACAATCCCAGAGTAAGGAGGAGAAGATGAAAGCATTGTTGGATGCTTTTTGTCTTCTGCCAAAAGTTGTAGCAGTACCAGGATAGCCACAACAGCCTCAACCATCGCATGTACCTGAAACTAGAGAAGGTCCATCAGAGCCTCAAGAGCCTCCACCACCTAGGACCATGTGATCTTATCAATTGTCTTCATGGCATCAAAGGATGTGTTGTTCGATTTTTTGTTTGATGTTCAATTTTGTGTCATGAACACCACAAATTTGTAATTTTGTTGATCCGTACACCTAGGCACTTAGTTCAGTCATGTTTGTTTTGTTGTGTTATGTGCTAGTCAATAATCCCATACCTTCCCAAATTTGTAAAGAACTCGAGGATAAGTTTTCATTCAATCGTGGGGGTATGATGAGTTGCAAATTGGTTTCTTTGACGAGGCCTTGTTAAATGGGCCCCATCAATGCTGACCCTATTTTTGCCTATAAATACGTGCCAACCCATCATATTTAGGGGATGTCTAGTCATAGCTGTAGTGAAGCTCTTGCAGTTTTTACATTCGAAAGTTAGAATATTTTCCTGAGTGCCCACAACAGGAGTTATTGAGTGTACAAATTTTTATTTGAGCAATGTTGTACCTAAGCACAACAATATGTGTAGCAATAAAGACAAGCTTCTTGATAAACCTTGTAGCATTATGGATATCTTAAATGTTTTATTCATGCATTTAATGTTTTTAGTTATTTATTCAATGTTCTTAAGTAATTAAGCTAATTAAGTAATTAAGCAAGATAAGCTAAATAGTGATTAAGTAAAAGATAAGTACAACTACTTCAAGCATGTGTATGACATTTGGTAATCGCAGCAACACTTAATGCTTAGTAACCTAGCAATGTTATATGTGTTCAGGATGTGTATGGTAGGTGGGACCAGATACTTATGTTAAGACTAGTTGAATAATAATTAGCTAATTAAATTAAAGTAGACATTAAATTACTTTATTCTCTATCTTTTTTATTTCAAGCACCAAAACCATAAAATATAAAATGATAAAAATAATGTACCTCAATTATACTTAAACCATACCCTTGAGCTTCACAAGTATAGTTGGGAAGACAACGAACATTTTCAATGTCCAGTTTACATTCTAGAGAACTAGTGCACTGGAAAGGTATAGGTCCATAGAATTCGACTGAATTACACGTGAATTCCTTAGAGATTTGTATAGTTGGGCGTAGGGGTACCTTGTCGCTCATCAGTTACTTAGAGGCTCAATTCTTATCAAACCAAGGTAGGGTCTTAGGATGATAGTGGATGAGCAAAAGCCGAACTACTTCTAACTAGTTGCACCCAAGCTTGATCCTAGGTCTCTTAACTTGAGAAATAAGCACTTTACCATCACTCCAAATGATTGTCCCTCCAAGAAGATACATTAGAAGAATTATAGATGAACATAATGATGCATTACGTATGACTATGAATGGCACTAACAAAAGAGAAGGAATTAAAGATACAAATCATCTATCTATCCTAAAGCTTATATTAAAAAATGGAAGAAAGTGAGCATGCACAATAATATAGAATTTATATTCATGTTACATGCTCAATATATATATATAAAAGAATAAGATTTTATTTTCATAGGAAGTTGAAAGCTCCAAATTATAAATTTATTTTTGACCAAATAAATAAGGTTAAAAATTAACTAGGTTTTTATTTTTTATTTTTTCCAGTATCATGTAGGACAAACCCACGAAGCTATAAAGGTTTAAACGTCGAGGATGAAAACGTGGACCACAAATGTTCAATGCGGTGCTTGAACGACAAAGCCATACATACCCGTCCGCACAGGCGGAAAATAATAAGGCTCTTGTTAATATACCGAGTAACTGTACATATGTGCGTAAATAATTTGTGGTGTTTGCTTCGGGATATACACACGTAATCTGCCGTCCGTTTGTAGGGCCAGCCAGCTAGTCTTCTCTGCAAACAAGCAAGCAAATGAAGTTATAAACTACCATAGATAGGAGCCCTACAGAGGGCTACAAAGCAAAACAAAAGGTAAGGTAGGAATGGATAACGTGAAAAAGGTAAGGTAGGAATGGATAACGTGAAGCTTATGCCAGTTCTATCAGCGCTGTCGTCATTGTTGTTGTTGTTCATGGCTTCAACAACGCAGTGACTGACACTGCATATGCATACTTCTCTATTTACGAATTCATGTTAATCTTCTTTGCATGTATTTACGTACCTAAATATGAAATATATCGAGAATTATGGATTCCTCATTTCTAATTAATAGATAGCCAAGTCTACTTAATGGTAAGATTCTTCCCGGAGAAAACCCACTTTCCTCATTTCTAATTAATAGATAGCCAAGTCTACTTAATGGTAAGATTCTTCCCGGAGAAAACCCACTCTCCAATATAGAAGGTTGAATTAAAAGAAAAAACTTTTGTGGTCACGTGCCGGATGCTAGTCATAATATTCTTTCCGTGAAAAACCTGATTCTATTCAACAGCATTGGACTATAAGATTCTTTGAAGGTTGAGTTTAAAGAAAAAATGCCCGTGGAAGGAATTCTAGATTTAAGATTTTCTTTTTATTTAATTGCAATAGAGAAAACCATATCAGTTTATGAATTCCTTTTAACTCAGTGTTGCCGGAACGAAATCTAACTGGTGTGAGCTTCACCAGCCTGAGCCTAGTTGCAGTGTGTTATCTCAACAACTAAGAGATAGATTTAATCTTTGTTGTGTGTAGTCATTTCTTTTTTTAAAAGAAACACTTTTAATCACAAACCCCTTTGTTTGTATTAAAAGTCCATATCATTTTCCTTTTTAAGTTATTGATCATCTTGTACAGCCATTCTAAACTATTTTAATGAACAGTTATTTTATTTTCCTTGTCAAATTTGTTTACATTATCAGCATGATGTTGCCCTTACTAGTTGAGACTATTCCTAGTTTTCATACCTAGACAAGAGGTGCTCTAGGCAATAGTCTCTTAAAACGAGTTTTCCCACGTGTTACTATATGACCAATTTTTATGCAATGACCAATTTTTATGCATCAACAATTACTAGGTGCACAGTGTTCAAAGGTGGTGCGGCAATATTCATCCTTGCTCTAGCAATATTCATCCACACTCCCCACTAGAGACCACCTCACTCACTGCCATGGCCATACCCAGGGCAGCAACTACAATTCGCATCATTGCAGGCCGCTGCATCTTCCTGCTATTCCTTGTCATTTATCTTAAGATGAAATGAATTGGTATGTTTGTGCATGGAGTTCTACTCAACAGCGTGCTCTATATATATATTATGTAGGCATCGAGGGACGGCAAGGTTCATACATGGAGGCTTTTTCCACGTCGTGCATATCGTGAGCGACCAAAAGATTCGCCATGGCAAAACGCAAGACACTAACCAACGAGAAACTTCCAACCAATTACTAATTTAACGAGAGCGTTATTCGGTCCTGATGATATCAGGTTAATAAAAAACAGGAAATCCAGATTTCCACAACTGCCAGGCGCCTTTAATAGACCAATAAGGGCCAACATTTGAACGTGTAAAGGAACCCATCTCACAATTTGTTAATATTAACTTTAATAAGTAAATCATCCAAGAAAATAGAAAATTATAAAGAAAAGAAGAATAACAAAAAATGGGAAATATATTAAAAATTAAAATATTTTTTAAAATAGCAAAAATATCAAAAACAAAAAAAGTGAAAATG
This sequence comes from Gnetum montanum, assembly GCA_015680685.1. Classification (NCBI taxonomy): domain Eukaryota; kingdom Viridiplantae; phylum Streptophyta; class Gnetopsida; order Gnetales; family Gnetaceae; genus Gnetum; species Gnetum montanum. The sequence goes on along the minus strand of MNCI01034326.1, from coordinate 8,714 downwards.
CATTTATCAATTCTTGATTCAAGATTGATGAAGCACCTCTCCTATGACTAAACTTATGGGTGAGCATTTAGAAAATAGACTATACATTCCTTAGATTATGTATTGTAGGATTCTTATTTATTACTTTAGCAATTTTTGTTTTTGTTGTTAGCCCATTTAACATTAAAGATAATTAGGTTTTGATCATTTCAATATATATATCTTGTTAGCTTAAAATGTATCGCTATTCCAGAGGGTCCAAATATTTTACTTTTTAATTTTCTATTTTAGTTTTTAGATTTTCTTCTGCATCATTTTCTTTTTGTGTATGGTCACACTAAATGATGTCTTTTTGTAAGTTCTCTATTTGGTTCATTTTCTTAAAACAAGAGCTAATAATTGGTGGGATGTTTTCATGTATGTTTTGGATGGTTTGACACTTTAATTTCCTTGTGATTGTGAGTGTGTTCATTTAGTGACGATTGTGTAGACATGTTTTTGCACACACACATATTTTGCAAGTTTGTTGTGGGCTAGTATATGGAATTCGCCCTTATTATTCTCCATATTAATCATGAGGAAGTCTACTAGGTAAGACCATCATCACATCACCAAACTATTCCAAGAAAATAATTATGGACTAAGCTACAAGATTTAACCTAATATTACTTTTCTTCAAGCTTTAAGCCTTGTATATTTAATGCAAAATGAGGTTAATGTCTAAACATGAGTCTAATAAAGCCTTGCAAGATGGATTTCTAGCAATTTGTTAGTATATTAGAGGACTTCCTAGGTTTGTTCTCTATATTAGTTGAGCACATAGTTTTATCCAAGTAGTTAAGGCATGTGCAAGCATGATAGTCCTTATGGAGTGGCAATGAATGTTAGCACATACATAGGATTATAAGATGTTTGTGTGAGGAAGGAAGTTGCATCATATGGGCCTTGCACTAGTCCTTATGGGTTGGCAAGCCTACTAGCTGCCTTCATAGGCATGGGAAGCATCCTAAAGAACGAGTATTTCTAAGGCTTGTATTCAAAGCTACTAGCACTATCATCTACTTGGGTCTAAAGAGTGTAAGTGAGATCTTTTGTTCATGTTGTGTTTGCAATTCTCCCTACATTAATGGGGGTGGCAAGATGGAAGAGGTATATGAAAGTGCTAAGGAGGATGTAATGGTTGGTGAGAGACATAAGATGGTGATTCTGCATGATGTGTTATGACTTGATCGTATTCAGGAGGATAATTTTATTGACTAAAGGCATAGGTGTTGGCAAATGTTCAGGACTAGATTGCCAACGTTGGGGTGGCCTCATAGTCTCATGACCTTGGGAGTCACATGATCAAAGGTGTTCTTCAAATAGGGTTTAGGTGCTTGTTCATCATTGGCAACACGATGGCCCAGATATCTCCAAATAGACTCAGTAGTTATGAAACAAAATAATCGTGAGTATGTGTTTGTTGTTGCAAATGTTGAGATGGTTGGGTTGTGTATGAAACTATAATTGGCTTTCATAAAAGGAATTTAGCTATCTTTGTCAAATATTGTGAATTGTTAAAGGTTTCCTATTTTGTGCAATCACTTAGTCTATATAGTTCCTATAGTACGCTACTTGTAACAAATAAAATTTTGCAAAAACATTTAAACACAATTCTACCAATTTGCTCCTAATTTCCCTCAGAGAGAAAGTTCCACAAGAAAACTAAAAATAGAGCGAGATTCAATGGACTTAGTAAGAGAAAAGAAAAGAAAGCAAATTTTTGTGAAGCCTCAAATATTTAAGCAAGATAAGTTGATACAAGTAAACACTTCGAAATAAAGTTATTTCTAATTCAATAACTACAAATTGTTCAAACTTTCAGAGCTCAACAAACAATTTCATAAAGACAATCTTATTATACTACCAAAAATTATTGTGTAAACAACAAAGTAGGAGTCTTTATTTTGGTTAGTTAATAGTTTTCAAAGATTGCATTCAATAGAGCTTTCAAAAAAGTTGACAATTTCTTGATTGAAATACAAAGGTAATAAACTTTAAAGAATAAAGAAACTATTTTAGTCCCATCAAAATACCAAATATTTTTCTAGATTCTCTATTCTCAAGATAGGTAATTTTGTTAAGACATTATTATTAAATTGCTCTTAAGGCTTTTCAATAACATAAGCTCTTCTATGGAAAAACTTAATAGGAGTTTAATATTACGCAAAAATAGAGTTATAAAAGTAACATATGAAAAATCCCAAAATTAAATGCCAAGCGCAATACTTCGAAACCATTAGTTAAACAAATAAAACAAAATGGGAAGAAATAAACTCATAAAATTAAAACAAAGTAGTTGAATTGATAAATTAGCAAGCCATCTTACAAGCTTCAATATCTTCTTCTTAATTCCTCCTCTCCCCACACTAGCGCCCCTCCCCCCGCTAAGTGAATTCTACCCTTGAAACCCTTTTATAGTGACTTCAAAGTAGTTACAATCATCATGGGAAGTAGAGGTTAGTTACAACCATTATGGGGGTTGGTTGTAACCACCATAATATAAGTGCTATCATTGACAAGTGTTTGGTGGTTACAACCACCATGGTAGTTAATTGTAACTACAATAGAGAAAATAGATATACTTGCTAAGTGTTCTATTTGGTGGTTACAATATCATGAGAAATTCAGTTGCAACCACTAAAGGAAGTTACAACCATCGTGATAACTACCATAAATATTAAAAATTTATAATTGACACTTATTCTTTCTTTTACAAAATTTTATTTTTTTTATTTTAAAAACAAAGCACCAGCTCCAATCATTCACAATTTTCCCATTGCCATTCTTTCTTTCTTCATTGTAGCCTTAAAATCCTCAAAATTATGAATATCCACATACATTTCCCAAGTGGCTTTTCCATCGGCAGGTTCATGTTGTTTATTGAGTTAAAGGCATTGCAGAAATTTTAATGTTTCCAAGAGTTACCTGAACAAGTGTCCTTTCAAACGTATTGTAGTATTTTGCTGGAGCATTTCCACCAACCTCGAACTATGCATTGATTTCTTCAGTTCAGTTATCTAACGTAACAGACAGCACCTTTGAAACATGAATACCGAGGCTTCGATGTGCACTAGAACACTTCACGCAAACAATAACACCAATAACACTTGCTGGCTCTGCGCAGAAACGGAGTGAAATTGGCCGCGATATCCATCGTAACACCACCGAAGGCCGAGAATATCATGTACGCACTGGGCTCCTCTTCCAGGAATATGATTTTTCCACCGCGGTTGAGCGTTGCCTACATCAGACTCATGGCCCAAGCCAAAGAACGAAACTTTCCACCATTGATTTCATTGCAGAGAGAATGGAGAAGATGTTGTTGCAAGCTGTTCGACGCAATGGGTGAACGCGAATTGTCTCTGGATGTTTACTGTTATTTCGCTGCCACTTCTGGACTGTGCAGGCATGGAATTTTGATGGTTATATAGGCGGTCTTTCAAGCCGTGTTATACAGGTTAATTTGTAAATAAAACCTATAAAATTACGAGGTTGTTAGCTTCTTGAAGATGATGCTGCAGTGCAGCTTACATATAACACAACTAACACTAATGAGTGGAATCACTATAACTGCCCAACTTCAATTAAGCTCTTTAAAACCTGTAAAATCATCATTTTTCTTACTTGAAACGCGGCACCTGCTCAAGACTTCATTTCACGGTAACCTCTGAAATTGAGAGATCAAGGTGATTATGTTATGCATATATTTCTCCCTAGCCCTCTCTAATATAACGTCATGTGCCTGCAGTACATTTTCATCTTCTGCTTGGCGTACCATAAATTTAGAATATGGCCAAGGTTGACTTTTTACAAAAGCTTTATTCTCTAAAATTTGCATGGTTGTGATACATAAAGCTTTAATGAATTTGGGTACTTGACATGGGTACTTGACAATTCTTCCATAGTGCATCACATAGGGTATCGTTGAATGATTCAGAAATCTCGCAACAAGAACTAAACATGTCTTCAATTTGCCATAAGGAAAGACAATATTCATGGTATTTAAGTACCAAAGCTCACATGCCCAGGAAATCAATCCCATGTATAAAAGCTAGGAGGAAACATTTCTTTGTTCATCCTAAACAATGTGTAGGATAGATTTTTGCGTTAAAAATAAATATGCTCATTTGCTTGTATTATTTTTTTTTCTTAACAAATCATTGCTCCATTAAATGGCCAAAATGTGCCAACAATAGGTAGTTAGACCATTGGGATAAAAAGATGTTGAATTCACTATCTATAAAGGTCTAGCTGGCTATAGGACTACTATTTCCTTGGTGGTGGCATCCTCCATGATCGTTTGTTTTGCCATTGCTATTGGTAATAGTTCTAAGGTTAATGATGAGCGGTGGAGCAATCCAACACCCAACCATACAAGTCACAAGTGTTCATGCATGACCCAATCGTAATCCATAGATGCTCAATGTTATTATGCTAGTAATTGATTTGAAGTCTGAGATCTCTATTTTCCCACTTTGAGTTAGTGAAAACTAAATGTATAGTTTAACTCCAAGTGAGGCATATGATCAACTGATGTTGTTTAACTCTAAGTGCTCATAGAGTAAGCATAGTGAAAAGGAATATTAAATACTAAGTCTTAAGTAACAACTAGAATGTAAATCTATTCTATTCTAGAGCAATGGATAACCATTCTTGATTCACTAGATATGCCTTGGACTCATGTAATCATCACTTGGATTACCAAGTATTACACTACTAGGTGAACTAAGCAATAATACTACTTGGGTTACTAGACAATCACACTTAATGCTCGAAATCAATCATACCCATACTGCTTACTATTAATAAGTAAAAATAAAGTACTTGAGAAAGTAAGTATTAAGCTAGTAAATGGTAAAAAATATTCTAAGTAAACATAAGAAACTAAGTAATGCTGCAATGATGGGAAATAGTCTAGATCTATATTGCCATCACAACTTGTTTGAATAAAGACATTGTTCAACTATCACACATCACACTGTGGGCATTCACTCTCTATCGCTAAGTCTAAGTCTAAGAAATGAAACTGCAAGAGTTCTATTACTAGTGGAATGAAAAGTTATTAGATTGTGTGTCCAAGTGTTGTATTTATAGGATTGCACACATCCCAAGACATTATATCAATGATGATGTAGCATGTTCCATAACATCGTATCAATGACATTATAACTATGATATTGTATCACAACAAAATTTGTCTTCATCATATCCCCCACAATTAACTGGAAACTTGTCCTTAAGTTAAAACAAAAGGAGGATAGAGTCTCTTACAAAATTGGGAGGTAGATTTGACTAGACATGACTGACTAACTATTTACATAGCTTGAAATGTCGCGGTGGTGTTTTTATAAAATAGACACAAGTTCATGATAAGAAAAAACAAAACAAAATTTGGAACAACTCAATGTAGATCAAGTTCCTTGCAATGGTGGCTCTTCCATCAGCAGCTTCCCTTTATCATCAGGCTTTTTAAATTAGTATATGTTTAGCAATGCCTAAAATTTCTCTTCCTCTATCCTAGGGTTTTGTACCATCCATGCTTGTTAAGCAATGTGTGGTAGAGCTGGTACATCCTATGAGCATAGTAGATGTAGGAACATTTGATTGACCTTGATGTACCACGGTGTGAACTGCTGCCTTTCCTCTTATTTCTTAATTCTTGATAATCAAACATCCAAAAAGCCATGTTAGCCGCTACATTTTTTTTGCCCTAGCAGTTGGCCTTGACAACTTCTAATTCTGAATTTGCCACATGCAACTTTTGTAGTGCATATTTTCTATTAACAAACTCTTTCTCATATGGAGCATACACAATTGCTACTTACTATTATACTTCATTTCTAGACTTGCTTGCTATCAACATGGACAAATTAGCATATTAGAGGTTTTCTAATCACATATACTTGCCTAGATTCTTAATCTACAGGTCTTTTTTCTTTATTTCTACCTAGTGGACATGAGCAAGACTATCCAGAATTAGCTGCCAATCAGGATTCTGCATAGAGATTGAACTAATCTTATCATTTTCCATCTAGATCTCTTTCTCATTGATCTATTTATACATGTTCACCTAGTCTATAAAATGTTCCTTGAGGTGATCATGTTTCTTGGCCTTGTTTTACCATGCACTAATCTTTATAGTAAATTTTTGTTAGATTATGCAAACTTCTTTCATTGGCAAGGTTCTATTTTCTCTGGCCAAGCAACTCATGTCTTGATTGACCTAGACCAATTACTCTTGAAGTTGCTGGATGCTCTCCTCAAGGACATTCTTCTGTCTTTCTACATTAGTCAACCTTGCATTATTTGTAGCTAATTATTTATTCTCTTCTTGTAGGGTAATGAGTGCTTTAGTGTGTGCATACATCTATGCTTCTAAAACTTATGCAATCAGTTCAAACTGTACTATAGTGATATCATTGGGGATATCAAAAATATTCTGCATGACTTGTCCTATTTACAATAGTGTATCCAATATATTCTCATGTTTGGTAGGATTCATCGAGGTACTAACAAGCATTTGAACATCTCTCACTCCAAAAATATTAGTTGGCAGTACAACATGAACAATGAATGATTTCTTAATATGGTTAATAATAACCTCACCTGCACCCACTGCATCTTAATGTTGCATAATCACAACAGTAGCTCCTTCACTTACTTCTAGCATCACTTGAAATAATGCAGCATTGTGTGAGATCTCTTATACCCAGTCATCCTCTTCTCTTATTTGTAGTGACACTTGCCCACTAGCTAGGTCTATGGATATGATGGGCCCCATGGAGCTCTCTCTTAGTTTATATAAATTGGATACCTCTCTTGATCTCCAACTAATAGTTTTAGCAATTTGCTGCAAATGGCTCATAAATGGTCTATAATCTTGTGGTAGTGATGGAACTTTCCGTTACGACTGCTATTGTTTCTACTGCTTAGCTTGTGATTGACTACTAGGTCTAGCCTATTATTGTTGACCAATAGGTAAGATGCTATCAGTGAGGGTGGTGCCTATAGTTCCCTCAGTGCCACTATTTTTTCTACTTGATCTTTCTTTGGTGGTACTAGTTTGAGCATTTCAGCATATGAAGCACTTTGAGCCTTCCTAGGAACATCATTGGTGTACCCTAGGATTCTAGCTTGGTTGCACAAATTTCTAATAAGCCAAGGGATTAGAAGTGTCAACTTCCCTCCCTTGTTTTCCTCAAACTAACTCTAAATTTTAAGGAAGTAAAGATGGATGATGTTAGTGTTGAACTTTCTCATCAGGATAGCACTTCCCCTAGTCACATATATAAATATTCTATTGATTCTGTTTGTGGGAAACAAATGATAGGTGCCAATTTTAAAATATATCTTTTCTTCTACCATGAGCTCATTGTAATCTTTATCCTTCTTTTTATATGCCCTTTGCAACCATAGCCTTTTTACATCAATGTTGGATCTTGTGGAGATCTGTGCCACATTTTCCCTTTCATTTGAAAACTAAGGACCTCAACGATTGCTTCCATAGAATAAGGTACGGAGACTCCTTCAATCTTGACCATTGCATTGGCATGTTTATTGTGCTAGGACTAGTATGCCTCTCTTAAGTACCATTCATCATTTTTTGTTNGTGGGTGCTTGAAGTTGCATCTTTACTATATCTAGAGCAAATTCCATGAAGGAACCAAAATTCAATTCCACAATGACTGTGGACATGATTGATTTTTTCTGAATGGCTTGAAGGCATTTTGGTGACAACATGAGGCACTATTCTTATTCAGGTGCTTGTGGAATTTCTATGTCCCCTTGGGCTAAGTGCTCTATGGCAGGAGTTTGTTGATGAATACTATACAACAACACCTCCTACTTTATGTGTTCTACTTGTGGGGTTTGTTCCCCTATTCAACCTCTTCCATGGCCTCTTGGTCTTTTGCTTCTTGGTTGTAAATGTTCTCCTTATGGTATTCTCTTTGGGGCCATCTTTAATCAACAAGGGTTTGAGATTATTAGATGTTTACATAAGTTCTTAATAATTCTTTACCTTACTCATGGATTTTCAAAAATTTTCATTGATTTTGGGTTAAAAAAATATTCAAATGAAATGTATGAAAGATTTGAATTGTGTCCAAAGGATCTTAGGCCATAAATGATGCATAGTTTTTAAGAATTTGGCAATTAAAGTTCATGAAAAGGAGTCTTAGGAAATGAAAGTTTATTATATGGATAGGATATGGGCTCTAATTTTTTGAGATATGGATAGATTATTTGATAATATGGGAAGTCTTTATTGGTTCTTAATATTTTTGGAAGGCACAAGATGATGTGGAATTACTTTCCAAGTATGAAATACAAGAGTTATACAAGTGGAGCCTTCATAAAGAACGCTCCAATCCTTAGTACCCTTATATAACCATACCTAAAAGTGTCCTTAGGTACTAAAGAAGTTAAATGTAAAACATACCTATATAGAAAAACACTCATGTTAGTATCGCCAGATTGGAAAAATAATGCTATATTATACAAAAAAAATAAAGTTATGATTAAATATACAGTAAGGTGAGATGGACTATAGAAGGGATTGCTCAAACTTGGGGCATGAGGTGTCTTACCATAGGCATAATGAATTATTGTGTATAATCTATGAGTAAATTAATCATTGTCATCTCTATCAACCATAACCATAAGACTACCACTATTGCAAGGAGTATCACCAC
>MNCI01034325.1:115782-137670 GCA_015680685.1 Gnetum montanum | reverse complement strand
AGAAAATCAAAAGGGCAAGAGCATTTTCTGAGCAAGGAAGCACTTATCACCTTGAGCAGAGAAATGAAGAGCAACCTTTTGACAACTGCCGACAGCATCATCCTTCAGCGAGAACAGAGCACAGTGCGCTTGAGCCTTAGCAACAAGAGAGAGAATTCCATTAGCGATCGCTACCCTGTGCAGAATCTGCTCGAAGCAAAGAAGCAGAACACGGATTGTGAGATTGTCTCGCCCAGTTTGCAGACTCTACCGGTCAGAAACAATTGATTGGCATACCTCAGAGCTTGACCATCCTTGCATCCCAGCTTTGGCCTACGAGGTAGATCGGACTTCTGTCTAGACAGTTTCCTTGTTGTTTTGTGCTCATTTTTACATCAAGTTATCGGGGGTCTCTCCCATTGTAACATAACATACATTCTTTCAAAAATCAAAACATAGATCTTTGAAAATCACGCGTTTCTCTCTTGATTAGCATCTCTTCAGCGTGTTTGATGTTATCAGCGTAGCAATCCATGCACGTCGGTTTCCTCCCATTTCACGATCCCTCGAATCAAATCGCAGCACGCAAGGATCTGTAATCTTCATTATTTTACTGACCCATAAGTTCCTGTCTGATCGACAAGACCGTTCAGGGCACCGCGGATTCACTTTTTCCAGCATAGCCCTCGCGCGGGTCCGTGGTTAAAACTATATACACGGAATCTCGGTCGGTATTTCCAGCTGCCGACGTTTTCTGTCGCTACAGTAAGTAATTGATGGAATGCTTGGGATGCTAGGATGGTCATGGAGAATGTGCATGACACATATGAGATGGATGCTAGTGTTCCTAGAATCTCTCAAAATTTGATAAGTGACCTATAATCTCAAAAGATACCTCCCTAATGTGTGTTGGAACCTAGTATTTATAGTACTAGGGTTTCCTAAAATCCATAAGATCTAGAAATGATAACTTAGGGTTCACTTTTGAAAAGCTAGAGTAGCATGGATGTCATGTATGACACAAGTGATACTATATGGTTTTAGTGTTACTCATCTTTAACTGCTTTAAATTTCAACTCGAGACTCTAGGAATTATCGTTCTTGTCTCAATTGAAGTTTATAATTATTAGGAGAATGTGGGATGAATTTTGGAGATTGCATGGACCTAAAAACATCATTTGGAGTTGAGCTAGTATGATGTGACCTATAGGTGACACTAGTAGGTGAAGCTAATATTTTACCTAGGCATCACCTACATAAAACATGTTGATTCAAGCCTTTCAATGCCTCTAAACTTGTTGAAATTGATGTTCATTATACTCAAGATGATTTCAACTCATCATTAGAGATTTGATAGAATTGAAATGATGATCAAATAATGTGTTTTAAAGGTTGGGAGTGAAGGTGATGCTGATATTAGTGTTGCCTAGAAGTCACCCCAGTAAAATGACTTGAATTGAACCTTCCAAAGCTACCAAAATTACCAAAACTAAGGTTTATCATCTTGTGGAGGACTATAAGTCATCATTGAAATCTTGTAGAAGCTCAAAATACTACCAAAAGTGATGATTTTATTGGTGTTTTTGTAGGCCAAGGAAATTTAACAATGTCGAACCTACCCTTTTCTAGGTTGTTGAATCATCAAAAAAGTGGGTACAATAGTCATAATGGCATATAATGGGATAAGCATATTTTTATTAAAATGGGATGGAAATTTAAGGGACATGACAGATTGAGGCCATTATTTAATTACATTTTCCCATCAATATTTTTTTAAAAGGAAAAAAAAATTATTATCTTATCATAGATGACATAAGAACTCATATATAATTTATATTACTTTAATCTCTATTTTACAAAAGTTTTAATTTTTCTTTACTTGATGTTTGACTTTTTCGTTTTGTCTTCAATATTTTACTTAATTTTACTATACTTCTATATCTATATATGGCCTTGTATCACCTTGAAATTTAGGTTTTTAAAATTATTTGTCTACTTTGTTTGTAATCCATATTGTAGACATGTAGCTTGAGTTGAATGTGACATTCCAAAGTGCATGGTAGGAACCAAAAATTATCATATTTTAAATTAACTACCCTTTTAATAATGATTTTCCTATGTTTGAATCACAAGCTTAATCATTTTAATTTTTTAATGTCACATATACTCTACCAATTGAGACTATATCCTACGTTTCTATGTCCATATCAGAGGTACCCTAGGCTATAACCTCTTGAAAGAAGATTCGTAAAGGTGTTATTTGTAATTTAAATTCATGCATTAACACCTTCTTTCTAACACTAGAAGGAGTGCCTTTTCTTATATGATTTCTAGATGTGATGGTCCTTACCATAGTCTTCATTTTGATAAGATGGGTTCTTTAATTTGGGTACTTTCATATGTTATCCTAATTTAAGTGTGCATTTTCTTAAAATTTGGATTTCTCTCATATATTCTTGTTTTTATTTTATTTTACACCAAATATTATTTAAAAATAAATGGTTTGTTATCATTTACATTTTATGCTTTTATTTTTTAATGAATGATAGCAATTCTCATAGTTGAATTCTTAGAAGACCTCTAAGTCTCAATTCTAATTGACCAAAAACTCATCATTTTAGTTAATAATAGCAATTAAATTCATATTTTTCTATCTTTATTCCTAGAAATATTTGAACTAAGATGAAAGCTAATCAACCTCTAGATCTTTTAGTTAACAATCTTTTCAATTTTACAAAATATTATTTCATTCCTAAATCCCTACAAAATATAAACTTATTCCTTGATCCTATGTCTCACCTTAGTAATCCATGATAGCATGTAGAGTGCTTTAAGACCTTATTAGGGATCCACAATATCACCAATAATGAAATAGTATATAGAGTCTTTGTCACCATCTTTAAAAGTAAGACTACACAATAGTTTCTTACACTTCTAGACATCATCATTAACTCATGGAAAAACATTAAAAATAAATTCTTACTTCAATTCAATAAATTCATGAGCCCCACATCAACCTCAAGCAACTTTACGAGCTTAAGAAAATAACCTAGAGAAAATTTTTGTGATTATAACTTAAGGTTTTTTCACCAATTAGCTTAGGTGCATAATGAAATACACTCTCAACTTGATGGTTTTCTTAACTTTCATCTTTTTACCTTTGATCATTTATTTTTCCATGCTATTAAATATGATCATAATATCACAAAGTTGTAAGGAGTAATAGCTAAAGTCATTGAACTATTGGATAGATATTAAAATTTTATGAAAATGAAAAACATACTATACAAATTGACTAAGCATCAATGGGAGCAACAAAAATAAATCATATAAGGTTTTTGTTATAGTATTATAACACTATCTCAAATGTAACATCATAACACAAAAGAGAAAAACATGCAACTTATCATTAATGGCTTTTAACCCACATAAAATACAAATGTGTTTTTCTCAAGGGATTTGAATCTATCTTCTATATTCAATTCTAATATAATATGAACTTAAGTGAAGCTTACTAATAGCACTTCAATACTTAGTGGAAATAATAGTTAAGAGATAATGAGCTTATGTATATGATTTATTAGGTCTGATGTGATCCAATGAGTGTCAAAGTGTCATGTCAATGAGCCCCCGTTGACATGGCCTCATCGACGAGCCCTCATCAATGGGGCGTCATTTATGTGGTGTTGCCCTGTCAATTCAGTCTTGTAGCAAAAACTATAAATATGAACTTCCAACCATGTTTATGGACATTCAAGTCATAGTAGTAGCAGAGCTCTTGTAGTTTTTCTATTTGAAGGTTAGAATATTTCTCTAAGTTCCTACAGTAGGAGTTAGAAAGTGTATGGATCTTTATTTGAGCACTATTGTACCTGAACCATACCAATGTGTACAGTAATAAAGATGAGCCTTTTGATCAAACCTTGCAGCACTTAGAATAGATTAATGATTTATTTATGCATTTATTATTTTCATTAATTATGCTGACAATTAAGCTATATTAGACTTCAAGCAATTAGTTCATTAATTAAGCTAAATAGATTAAACACATAAGTACAATCACTTTGAGCGTAAACACGTATTTGCTTAGTAATCCTAGTGGTGTTAGTGCTTGGCACACCCAGTAGCATAGCACTTCATAACCCAGTAATGGATACGTGAGTTCAGAACATGTACAAAAAGTGGAACCAAATGCTTATGTTAGGACTAGTTAGAGATTAGTTAGTTAGTTAAACTAAACTAGTTGTTAAATTACTTCATCTCTCTACTTTAAGCACAAAAGAACATAAAACACAAAATAATAAAAATCATATGCCTCAATTATACTTAACCATACCATGAGCATCACAAGTGTAATNGTTGGATGAACCCCAAGGTCAACATCATTCTCAATTATATAATTACAAAAACACATTGATAATTTTATTTGTTTACATTGATAATTTTATTTGTTTTGAAAAATGTCTTCCTGTTCTCATAGGCATGATGACATCAAATTGTCAGTCCCACAAGAGTGCAAAGTGGTATATACTCAATCAAATGAGTATGTGCCTGACTTCACCTTCATCCTACATCAAAATGAGCAACTACAATGGCATGGCATGGAAGGCAATATTGTAATGCCTCCCAATCGATCTATGCCCATGATGCTACTTTAAACTCTTAAGAAGTTAGGCATCCAATATTTTCAATAGAAATACATTATGCATGGTTATGACACTCAAGACTAATATTGCACCGAAACACAATGCAGGAGAGATCAACACCAAGAGAAGCATCATGAGTTTGCAAAGGGAAAGTAGTTCACTAATCCCTTATTTCTACTAAACCAAGACAACAATGAGGATCCTCCCTCTAAGGGCCCTTAACATGAAAATTCTCCATGCCTTATTATTGATGATGGGGGTGTGGCCCTAAATCTATGGTCCATGATCAATAATATAGGTTTAGGAAAGAATGGTAGTCAAGGTAAAGAATCGAACAAGCATCAAGAAAATAAGAAAACTGATGAACGTGGTTGTGAAAATAGAAGGGAAATTGGAAAACACCATGGTGGTGGCAATCCTCCCTTTTCTTCACCCTCTTCATCTACACCCTCTTCTTCTAGCTCTGACAAACACCGTAGAAAGAACAACCGTGATGGAGGTGACCAACACGATCATAATGAACGAAGGGGTAATAGAGAACATCATTGGTGATAACAAAATCATGATGATGATAAGCCTTTGTTGGCAACTCAAAGCATGCTTAACATTGCAAAGGTAGTTAAGATCCCAACTAGGCATGTGAAAGATAGTCAAATCAAGTACTTAGACATGAACAATATTCCAAGATTTGAGGGAGGATATAACTCTGATCCATAGACTCATCTATAAGATTTCCACAATGCTTGTGCTCTATTGAACATTGAAAATGATTGGTAAAAACTCAAGCTATTCCTTGGAATACTCATTAAGAAAGAAAAAAGTTTGTACTGGTCCTTAGAGCTAGAATCTATCCATAGATGGAGTACCATGCTAAAACTATTTAATGACAAATACCAAACATACTCTAGAATGTCTGATCTGAGAAGGAAAACACAAGGCTAGAAATAAGAAACACATGAATCCTTAGATTCTACCATGGGTAAATATTATTCTCTCATACATTAATGCCCTAGCCATGGTTATTCTCAAAGGGAACAACTACGCCACATCATAGATGGGCTTAGAGCAGAAACCAAAAGAACTCTTGGGGTTTATGCCCAAGGGAGACTATTTGAACTAAGAGCTTATCAAATATAAAGGCTAATAGAGCAAATAGAAAAAAAAAGGTGAGTTGCAAAAAGGAAAAAGTGTAGAAGAATATAATATGGATCCTTCCATTAGGAAAAGGGAGATCTGATTTTATGAAGAGGAGGAGTCACCACTCAATGAAGTGGTAAATAAGAAAACCTTGCCCATCCAAAAATCTATTTCTAACATTTTAGCAAAGGTTGACAAACTATGGAACTCTTTGAATGAGAAATTCCAAATTTCTATGAAGATTTCCAATGAATCCAAACAGTGGAATGATGATCGTGACCGTAGGAGGAAAAAAGAAGCTAAACATGCCTACTAGAGAGGTAAGGGCAAAGTTGTTGTAGTAGAAGAAGTTGTAGAGACAAACTCTAATGATGATGTTGGATGTGGCATTCATTAATATGAACATCTAAAGGAATTTTTCCCTTTGTTGTCACACTTACAAGAGTTTGGGGTGTACGCATTGAATCCTCGACTAGCATTGAGGCAAGCACCTAGACAATTGTCTTATTCTCAAGGCAATCCAAGGTAGTTCCACCAACAACAATAGGCTTACTATCCAAGTGGAGCTCCACCATAACCATATGAACAATATCAATAGTGGCACCAACCAAAATCATGGCGAATGCCACCACAAAGACAATAGTATCCTTAGAGGCAACCAAATCCATATGGGTACTATGTTAAGCAACTCATTTCTCCATGAATCTTTGCAAGCCATGCCTCATTCCAGCATCACTATTACCCTCTAGAGTATCATCAAAACTCATTCATCATCTACTCAAGGGAAAAATTCATGTCCATACCATCCTCCATGTCTGTCTACACACATCCCTTTTCCCTCAACCCAGTTACCTCCTACTTCATCCATGCAAGGTGAAATTCCCTCGTAGCCATAGCAATGAAATGCTACAAGGGCTGTAAATTTACAACCAGGTTTCCAACTAAGTGGTTTGGACAATCGATCCATGAAATGACCATTTTTTTGACCCAAGAGTCCTTCTAAACCCTCACAACCTAATGTGGTTGGTCACCTTGTATCTTCAACACCCTCATCCTCTGCATCAAACACATTCGAGAGCCCTTTAAACCAAATGCTACCTCAAATTTGCACTATGATGTTAACTCATGATATTTCTAATTGGATCAAGGCTAGCAACCTTTCCATGACACGATCTAACCTAGGAAGTCCTCTTATATACTTACAGATCATAGGACATAAGCCATGCAAGGCTCTTCTTGATTCTAGTTCTAGTGTCAATCTCATCTCCCATGACATGCACAAGGCTTGGAACCTACCACCTCCTAAGAAGAGTAATATCCATTTAGAATTGGCAAACCAATCAATCACTATTCCTTTAGGATTAGTGGAGGACATCATGACCATAGTTTGTGTGGGTGGTTTTATCCTACTAATTTTCTTATGATCAAGGTAGAAAACTACAAAGGTAACTTTCCTTGAAAATCTCCAAGAAGAACAAATTTGGATGACTAGAGAAGAAGCATGTTCCATGCATCGCATACAACCATAACAGGTGCAATTACATGCAAAAAATATAGTCCATTAAAAGTACATTCATTAAAGCATGTAATTAGTATGCACATGAAATAGATATCCAAAGGTTCCTATACACAATAGCCACAAAACAAGAGGGCACCCAGTGGCTAATAGCTGACTCTGATAGCAACACACTATGCATAAAACCTACTGAGACCCTAACATGTGCTTATGTCAAAGGCATGGATGAACTTGAGTAGGTTCATCGCCAACTCTCTAATGATGAAGATGATGATACCTATTAGGGAGAGTTGGTAATCCCTGGTAGTTTCAAGAAAGATCCCTTAGAGTTAAAAACTCTACTAGCCGTCATGAAGTATGCATTTTTAGATAATGGTAAGTCAGTTATCATCAATGCAATTCTTACTTCCAAATAGAAAGATAAGTTGTTAAAGATGGCTAACAAATGGCCAATAGTAATTGTGCTAAAGAAAGATGGTAAGTGGTGGATCTATATTAACTTTAGGTTGTTGAACATGACAACATTTAAAGATCATTTTCCATTATCATTTCTGGACCAAGTGTTGGATACCATTTCTAGGCATTACTATTATAACTTCTTGGATGGTTATAGTGGTTATAACCAAATCTAAATTACACCAAAGGATCAATCCAAGATAACATTCACAAGTCCCTAGGGGACTTTTGCATATTATAAGATGCCATTTGGTCTATGCAATGCCCCTACAACATTTCAACACCTAGTCCTTAGTATTTTTCAACAACAGATTAGTAATGAGATAGAAGACTTTATGGATGAATTTTCTACCTATAGGGCTACATTTGAGCAAGCCTTGGATTGCCTTGAGTAGGTACTAAAAAGATATGTTGAAACAAACCTTAGGCTCAATTGGTAGAAAAGCCATCTAATGATCTAAGAGGGCATAGTACTAGGGCACTAAATTTCATAAGAAGGGATTGAGGTAGACCTTGAAAAGATAAGGATCATCCAAGGAATCACACACCAACCAATGATAGTCAAAGATGTCTGATCATTCCTTAGACAAACTAGCTACTAGCGATGGTTTATAAAAAATTCCTCTAAGATCAAAAAGCCATTGGTTGAGCTTATGAAGAAAGATGCTCCATTCATTTGGACCAAGGAATGTGAACATGCATTCTAATAGCTAAAGGAAAAACTCGTAGAAACTCCAATTCTATGGGCACTAGACTGGTCCAGAGCATTTCACATAATGACAAATGCAACTAATTACGCCTTGGAAGCCATGCTTACATAGTTGGATGATAAGAAACGTCCATATTACATCCACTATGCAAGCCAAAGCATTGTGGGTGCATAGTTGAATTACACCACAACTAAGAAAGAACTAATGGCAGTGGTGTATGCTCTTAAAAAGTTCAAGTACTATGTGCTTGGCTATAAGGTGCCTGTGTAAAAAAATCATAGTAACATCCACTTCCTAATGAACAAGACAACGGTGAGCACCCATATCATATGGTGGCTCGTAACCTTGCATGAATTCAATCTTACAATGATAGATTGGAAAGGGATTAAGAATGTGATCGCTGACCACCTCTCTCTATTAAGATGGAATAATGGAGAGGAGAGTCCACTCTCTGATCAATTTCTAGATGAACTCCTCTTTATAAGAGCAATAAATGACTAAGTGCCAAAAGAAACCAAATGGTATGATGGCATCCTCACTTACCTTTTCACTAAAGAGATGCCACAAGATTTGGACTTTAGGAAGAAACAACAATTTCTTCATTAGGCAAAGTACTTCATGGAAATCAACAAACATCTTTACAAGATGTGTGCTAATGGCCTAGTTCATTGGTGTGTCCTTCATGTGAATCAACTACGCATTCCCCAAGATGCTCACGAAGGCCACTATGTAGAGAGATGCATGGCCATAAAAATCCTAATGGCAGATACTATTGGCCTACAATCTTTAGGAATGCCCACCAATTTTTCTGATACTATGAATGCTATCAATGAGATAGTGGGATGACTACACAAATGAAGGATCATCAACAATGGATTCAACCACTAGAGCCCTTTGACATATGGGGCATAGACTTCATGAGTCCCATCACACTCATGTGCAATGGAAAGGCATACATCATCGTAGTAGTTGACTACTATACCAAATGAGTAGAAGTAGCAGCCATCACTGACTGTTCATCATCCACTATTTCTAGATTTATACAACAAAATGTTGTAAATAGGTTTGGGGTACTATGTGCACTAATTTCTAATAATGGAACTCATTTTACAAGTGCCACCTTTTGAAAACTTATGCAACTCTTGGGGGTTAAACATAAATTAATGACACCCTATCATCCCTAAGAAAATAGTCAAGAAGAGGTAACTAATTGGGAGATCACAAAGATCCTAACAAGAACTATTAGCAAGTATAAGAGAGACGAGAGCATAAAACTCAACGATTCCTTTTGGGCCTATTTCTCAACATGGAAACTCCCTATTGGCTACTCTCCCTATGAGTTAGTGTACAGGAAACTTCCAATGCTCCCAATTCAATTTGAGCTTTGTACACTCTCAACAGCCTATGAACTAAATCTTGACCTAAGCCTAGCATAAAAAGAAAGATTGATCAACTTCAATGTGCTAGATGAGAATTGATTAGTGACCCTATCTTTAAATAAAGTGCACAAGGCATACAACAAACAACAACATGACCTTAGAAAATAGAAAGTGAAATTTCAATCGGGAAATAAGGTTCTCTACTAGAACCCCACCATGTACCCTAGAAAACAAAGTTCCAAATGTTGTAAGAGGAACCTTCTATAATTGACAAAACCTTTCCCTTTAGGACCATGTTAATCTATAAGCCTAAGAGCCCAAATAAAAAGTAATTGGTCAATATCCGACAAGTAATGCCTTTCCATAAGCCAAGGCAAGCTAGTACAGCAAATAGCTCAACGAATGAACAACCACACTCAATTTTTCATATCTCCTCCTTCCAAATTAGTCACTAGGAAGATGGCCATCTATGCTAATCATCCATGTGGCTTCTTAGCTTTTCTACTTTTTGTTTTCCACATTTTTCATTTTGCAAGATATTTGTTTTACAACTTTTGGTTTTTAAATTTTTCCTATTTTTACATCATTTTTTTGTTTAACACCATCATTAGTATGTTTAAATCTTTCTTGAATATTTTACACTTTCTTATATATTTTACCTTGTTTTGTTTGTGTGATTTTCAAATTTTTGCTAATAAACATGCTTTGTGCTAACAAGATATAGTGGTGTTGTAACTGCTACTAATGATGGTTTTTTGCTTAATTTTTTGTTTGCTAATGTCTTGTTTCTATTTTTGAAATTTTGTACTGATGGCTTAGTCATGATTTCTTTTTCATGAAATAGATAGTGAGTCCACATCATCCACCCATCCACAAACTCTATGGTTTTCCTTGTTCTAGAAGTTTGAGGTTCCTTTCATTAAATAAATTTTTAATAAATTGATGACCTTGGTAGTTTCTAAAATTGGGAAGGATTCAAAGGTTTGTACAGGGTGTAACGTCAAGGGGACTCAATACTCTTTGCACACTTCTACTTACTTGAGTGCTTGTGTTTTTTTAGAGTTCTTACCATTCCTAGTCCACCAATAAAAGGAAGTCAAATAATGTCTTTCCATGGTGTGGTTCCCATACAAAAAGAAAAACAAAAATAAAAAAAGGAAAACAAGAAAAAAACAAAAAAAAAACATTATGGGAATTCAAAGCACAGCCCTTAGAGAAATAAATGAGCTACAAGCACTAGTTATGGAACTATTAAAACATGTTACTCATGCCTAAAGGTCTCCTCCAACTAAGGCCCTCACTCACTTTCTATTTCTCTTTCTTTCTATTTATGGAATGGTGGTTGTTTTTTGGGAAAATTGTTATGTCTCAAGGAGGTGGATTGATCTTGGAGTGATGATGCAAAGTCACTAAAAGAGGTTGATTTTGGTCTGGACTAAGGATAGATCTTCTCAGGTTATTTTCAATACACAATTTCACAGGGGACTTCTTATGACTTCAATTTAGAATTTCATTTCACATTCTCCATCATTCATCTCTACTAACTATAATTCACCTCATTGCTAAATTCCATGTTCTTGATTCTATGTCTTGGTCTAATGTATTTGAATTCTTAGGTAGAATCTTCTAGGTTTTGGTCCTTGACTTCCATTAACCATTAATCACCTATGGGACCCATAGACTCATTAGGTTAAGGCTATGCAAGTGCAAACAAAGAATGTACCTACTATGGGGAGGATCCACTTGCATATCTCTTGGTTGATTCCATTAAGTACCTTATCCTTAGACATTCTTGCAATTAGAATCTTTTGTACATCCATCTTCTGCATAAAACCATGTGTTCCTTTACATATTTTGTTTATTAAACACATTCTTCATCAAATTTTTTAATTTTTGAACTTTCAAATATCCTCTTCAATGATTTTATCATAGAATTGGCTTTTCTAGAACTCCGTGGACTCCAATTTCATTGAAAATTTCCTTGTATTTTTTAAGATATTCAATTTTCAAAATTTTGCCTATGGGCTCCATATACAGGGCCCCATCAATGAAGCACACCCATATATGAGGCCCTATATACAAGGTCCCATTGACGTAAAGGAAAAATAGTATATATATTCACAACCCTACTTAGAAAATTTTACATTTTCTCACAAACATCAAAGGAGTTTCTCAAATTTTAAGAGCCCAAAACCTTCCAAGGCCCATAACTTCCTAATAGTTTATCCAAATCACTTTATTCTTCAACCCTACAACTACTAGAGGTAAGCTCTTCATCGTGGGGGCCACAAATGTGCCATATTTGACAAAAAAGTTTTCACCATTTTTCTAACTCTCACAAAGACTTAACTAAGAAATCAACTATTAAACAACAAATTACAATAGTAAAACCTTTCCAACAAGCTTCGGTGACATTTATAATAAATAATTATTAAATAATTAATAAAATAATCAATCTAACATGGTCCAACATTAGCCAAATTTTAACTGACTAATGAGAGAAGGTATTCTAAAATTTAAAATTACACATTATATCAACTAATGCATGGATGTGTTGTAATTGCAAATGGCACCAAAAGGGAAGCATAAGCAGAAAGCAAGACTATCTCAACTAAGGGAGAAATGGCGTAGAATGGGAAGAGGCCAAGAGCAAGCCTAAGAAGAACCACTTGCAACCCATGCCATAGGTCCTCTTAGGAAAGAGGCTGAGGTGGAATCTACCCAATATATTCCAAAACCAGTAGTAGCAACAGAACACTCCCATTGGGATGATGCACCAATGTGACCTTGACAAAAGCTTGCCTAACTCAAATCAGATCATGACAAGTCCAAAAAATAGTGCTCCAGGAGTTAAACTTTAGTCCTTTCTTAGAGTAAGCACCAAACAAGTGCAAGACCAACTAAAGATCTCTCCCATATGGCCAATCATCACTTCCACCAAGGAATAGTGCATGGAAGAGACATTCCTATTCTAGAACAATAAGCAAACTAGTTCAACGGTCAAATTCAAGCACATCTCAGTGTCCTACTCAATGAAGGCCATTGCACAAGTGCTTGGGTTGCTAGAAATAAGGGCAAGTCTTGTTGAGATCCCAATGCATGCAAATCCTAGCATCAAGAAAGAATGGATTCAATAGTGTTATGGCATCAACCATAAGGAATTTTGTGCACTTACACTAGCAAAGAAGATCCACTACAAGATTGTGGCCTTTCACCTCAATCCCACAATGAGGCCAAGCAAAATCACCACCTTCTCTACCCAAGCATGCACCGCTCTGAGTGGGAGATTCCCTGTCAACCTTCCACAGTTGATCTATCTAGAGATAGAAAAGCAATTTAAAGAAAATGAACATGGAAGGAAGGCACTCCCCTTTCCATTCCTCATCAGGAAACTTTGTTAGAAGGGGGGGAGGGGGGAATAGTTCATTACATCAATGATGTTATCAAGCATGTACCAATTGCCAACTAGGTGAAAATGATGAAAGACAAGACACATGTAATGATTATCCCAGAAGAAGAGAAGTAACCACCAGCTCCATCCACCACTCAAACAATTATGCTAGACATTGTTGCAACTACCCAATGATTATGCAAATACCAAGAATGGCTCTTGAGTAAACAAGAGCAACAAGTAGGCATGAGTGGCAGGGACCCATCCATGTATAAACTAGAAATGAGTCATCTAAATGAGGTGGCCCAGAAAATCAACTTAATGGGTGGAGGTGTATCCATTTTCTTAGCCCAAAGAACGTAGTTACCTACAAGGTCAAATCCAAGCACTAGAGAGGTTACAATATCTCTTGCAGAACAACAGTCACTCCTAGAAATCTCTAGGAATGTTTCAACCTTCTTAATGTGCTTGGAAAAGGATGAGGGGGCAATGGTATTGGTGATGCAGCACTAAGAACAGGAGATTGTAGCAGAAGTGGTTGATGATCATATTGCCAAAATGCTCAATGCACCTACAGCATCAATACCAAACATCACTACACTCAAGGATGCGCAAATTTTTGTAGGAATCACAAGTAGTAGAATAAATGCAGCATAGAATGAAGATTTGTTGGACTGACTTGTAGGAACTAAGCAACTACTTCTGGATGTCTTTAAGCTTATAGACAATATTACTACAACCCAGTTGGAGCTGCTATAGGTAAGGGGAAAGAATATCATCTTGGAGGGGCAACTCAAATAGCCAAGGAGCTAAATGAATGCTTGGCTATTGAAGTTGCCGAATTAAAACCCCAAATTGTTGACCCTACATTTCTCAACCTAGCATTGATGAGAGATGGAGCTATTGAATAACTCAATACCAAACTAAAAGGGGTTGAGGGTGCAATGGAGACGATGGTGTTCTACCAATCCTTGGCAAAGGCAACACAACACAAGATTCAAAAGGCCTTAGATCAAACCTACCAAAAGAATCTATAGTTGACTATAGAGAATCATCGCTTGTAGAATGTTGATGAGTGCAAGCAATAATTAACCAATTTCATCCATCAATAGCAAAAGCAACTAGCCAAAGCAAACACAAAACTAAGGAGATTAGCAGTAGAAAATAGAAATCTATCCATGGAGGAAGTTTGCACCCTTTGCCAAAAAAACTGCAATCAAGGTAGCCACTTGGACATCAAAGGCTCTTAAATTTAGGAGAGTCAAGGATCATTACAGAGAGTAGGTTAGTCTACAAAAGGAAGTGAATGAAAAACACATCCAATTGGTGAAGGTGAAAGTGAATGAAACCCTCCAACAACTCTAGCAAGGAAAAGAAGTATGGAAACCCATTGTTGATGGGATGGATGCCTACAACAAAGCAGAAATCCACATGAAGGAGTTGCAAATTAAGGAGATGATGGAATACATGGAGCTTTCCAATCTTCATTATGCAAATTTGACAACGTTGACTACTAAACAACTATGGTCAGAACTCAAGAAATAGGTGGCTAGCTCATACTTGTTGTATGAGGCCAAGTTCAAGCATCACAAAGACACCAAGTAGAAGCTTGTCATTGCAAACACTGAACTCAAAGTTCTCAAGGCACAATTCATTGATTAACAATCAGCTACCAACAATTTTTCCAAGACGATGAATGACTACCAAGAGCTATAGAATGTAGTCAAGGTGTTCAATATCGAATGCAAATAGTTTGCTGTCTGGTTTGTCAATGTGAAGGAGATATTCTTGGTAATGCCCTGTCCATAGGATGTCCCCATTCTAGCCCACATTGGTGATGTCGTGTGGACTATGAATTATTCTCGAAGTATAGAGGAGAAGATGAAGGCATTACTAGATTCCTTTCACCTTTTACCAGAGGTTGCAATTGCAATAGAATAGCCACAACTACCTTAGCTACCACATGTGCCTGAAACCAATGAAGGTCCTTTAGAACCTCAAGAGCCACCACCACCTAGGACTGTTTGACCTTCTCCACCACCTTTATGCCATCATAGGATGTGTTGTCCAATTTTTGTGTAGTCATGTCATCATGTTCAATTTTGTGTCATGAACACCATAATTTTTGTAATGTATTGATCTATAAACTCGGGCACTTAATTTTGTCAAGTCAATTTGTTTTGTTAAGAGTAAGTGAACTCAAGGAACTCAAGGACGAGTTTTCATTTAGTCATGGGGGTATGATGAACATCAAAGTGTCATGTCAACGGGGCTTCATGGACGTGGCCTCATCTACAGGCCCCTATCGACAAGGCCCCATTTACTTGGTGTTGCCCCATCAATGTAGCATGTGCTATGTCTACAGGGCCCCATCGACGTAGTCCTGTAGCAAAAACTATAAATACAAGTTCTCAGCCATGTTTATGGACATTCAAGTCATAGTAGTAGTAGAGATCTTGCAGTTTTTCCATTTGAAAGTTAGAATATTTCTCTGAGTGCTTGCAGTAGGAGTTAGAAAATGTAAAGATCTTTATTCGAACACTGTTGTACCCAAACCACACCAATGTGTACGATGATAAAGATATGCCTTTTGATCAAACTTTACAGCACTTAGAATAGATTAATGATTTATTTATGCATTTATTATTTTCATTAATTGTGTTGATAATTAAGCTAAATTAGACTTCAAGTGATTAGTTAATTAATTAAGCTAAATGTATTAAACACATAAGTACAATCACTTTGAGCATAAACACATATTTGCTTGATAATCCCAACAGTGTTATTGCTTAGGGTGCCTAGTAGCATAGCATCACAAGTGTAATTGGGAAGACAACAAACAACCATTAGAGCAAGGTTCACTTCCTAGAAGACTAGTGTAGCAAAAATTATAGAGTCCACAGAATTTAAATAGATCACACGTGAATGCTTCGTGATTCGTATGGTTGGGTGTAGGGGTACCTCGACCACTCATCATGATCTAAATAAAATTATTTGTTATCATCTATCTTAGACCATAATTGTATTAAAATCTTCTTCTTAACTAGTTGGTAACTATGCATAGGATTTTGTTGTACTTCCTTCTAAAAAATATTCTATTTTCTTAACCATTACATTCCCTAAATATACCACATGTAGTGTCATGATGCAATTCCCTAAATTCCCTAAAAGAATTTTTCTTACCTTGAAATATTCAAACTAGGAATATATGCAATGAATTAGCAAAAAGCTTTCTCTTGTAATGGTAAGAAATGATGATGGCAAGATTCTACCAATTCCTCTTCAACTTTCAAATATCTAATAAATTCAATGTCATCATAAAAATATAAAAGCAAATTAATACAAGAGTTGTCTTGAGGCCCTATGAAAGTAAATGAGGAAGATTGAGGAAACGTAGAAAAGTAATTGTAGATGGGAAGATTAAAGGTTATTATCCATTCTAATAATGGTTAACACATCTTATTAATGGTGCCCTTTGTAAAATATCACACCCACCTATGATCTTTGACAATCTCTAAATTGCCTAACAAATTTATAATCTCTAACCAATCGAATTTTGGGAGTCATCGCAACTTTACAATCTCTATTTTTGTTTGCCCTTATTCTTGGCAGAGAAACATCAAAGAGATAGAGAACTATTTTAACTTACCCTCATTTTTCTTGAAGGAGCTTCAAAGGGAGGTGATGATGTTTTGGTTTACATTTTCTTAGTAGTGCATGAGGGTTTATTGGGTGTGATGATTAATTCTACTAGAGAGACAAATGAAGTTAGTTAATTTCTACTTGTTATGTTGTATTTGCATTTTGTTTTGATACTAGCACATGGGGGTTTATTGGGTGTGATGATTAATACTACTAGAGAGACAAATGAAGTTAGTTAATTTCTACTTTTTATGTTGTATTTGCATTTTGTTTTGATACTAGCACATGAGGGTTTATTGGGTGTGATGATTAATTCTACTAGAGAGACAAATGAAGTTAGTTAATTTCTACTTTCTATGTTGTATTTAGGTTTTGTTTTTGCATGAGGGTTTATTGGGTGTGATGATTAATTCTACTAGATAGACAAATGAAGTTAGTTAATTTCTACTTTTTATGTTGTATTTGGGTTTTGTGGCTCCTTACGTCTTCAAATAGATAATTTATTAAGCTTTCTTGGTCATATAAACAAGATTCTTTTCTCCTTTAAAGGGTTTTTTAGATGAAATACTTTACCATAAATATTTCTTACCTAATATATCTTTATTAAGTCACACACCCCCATAATATACCTTTAATATGGTCGTTTTCTTATAAAAAACATAACATGTTAAAGCATGGGTCCGTGTCAAAGCAATGTGTTAGTCCACATAAAAGCCTGTTATCAAAATTACATGATAAACCAAGGTTTGAAATTCCAACCTCACCGCCCATGAACACTACTGTATATCAAAGGCACTGTATGAAACTATAAAGTTTAAGTTTGAACAAAGTGATAAACCGATAAAGTCAGCATTACAGTTGCCTTTATCCTAACATGGGGTTTAGGTGAACGAGAATTTGGAGGCTGATTGTGATGGCTGCAGAGACGTGCAGATGAATTCTTCCTGCAAGTGCATCCCTGCAATTGAAAAGCAGCAAATATTAGGTAGGCCAGTACTACAAGCCGCCATGCTTAATAACTTGGCAACTTGCAAGCCTGCTGGCCTCTGGTTATAAATATAGTCTAAACTAAGAATAATGGGGTTTCATCTCGCTGTTTGATTTGCAAACAAGTCTTGGTCCTCTTGGATCAGAGCCATGGCCGTAGAGAGAGATGTTAAAGATACGGCTTTCATTATGATGATATTGCGTTCCAAGCGTGGAGTGTGTTTTAATAAAAAAGCCAAGAAGTTCGAAGTGAAAGTTTGGTCTGTTACTGTACTCTGTACTGCATTTCAATCTCAAGTGCAAATTTTGCTGTTGCTTATGAATGAAGATGCTTTCTTAGTTACATAGCTTTTCTCGTTGCTGCAAGGATCCAACTATTCAATCCCCAACAAAACAGTATAGTTATCTTCGTTGCTGCAAGGATCCAACTATTCAGTCCCCAACAAAACAGTATAGTTATCTAGGTAATGTTAGCAAATCTAGTAGAAAAATATGAAATGAGATGAAAATAAAGAGCAATGGACATGAAGCTTTTACGTAGAAAAACCCCAAAGTGGGAAAAAACTACAGGCAAATGTAGAAGGATCTTATTATCAAAAATGGCGATAAGAACCTTCTCTCTTTATCACAAGGAGAGAACAAGAAGAAGCTTCTTTCTCATGTAATAGAAGAAGAATGTAAGAGTGGGATGGAAAGAGGATGTATGTGATGGATCTGAGGTGAGGGAGGTTCCTTTTATATTCGTGAAGGGGCCCTTAAATAACTAATGATAACCACCCACTATTTTAATAACCATAGCCTAATTTTAGCATGATAACCATGGCCAAATTTTAGCATGATAACCATAACCATATTTATCATGATAACTATGGCCAACAATCTCCCACTTGGAGATTTTGATTGAGGATCAATCATATCTCCATACCATCCTTTCTACCTTGCCATTCTATGTTGCCTATGCTTTTGCTAGGCCATATGAGGATCTACTCTAGTCAAACTTGTCCATGTTAATTGGCTTGGTCAAAACATCTGCAAGATTACCTTTGGTGTGTATCTTCTGCATATCCACACTTCCATCTTCTACTACGTTACCAACAAACTGAAATTGTACTCCTATGTGTTTTGTCCTTGAATGAAAGGCTTGATTCCTTGCAATATGCAAGGTGCTCTAACTATCACAAAACAAAGGAATCTTCTCTTGTTTGTGTCCAAGCTCCTCCAATAACCTTTGAATCCAAATTGCTTCCTTGCAAGCTTGTGTAGCTACCATGTATTCTGCTTCAATTGTAGATAATGCTACTACTGTTTGCAATCTTGATACCTAGCTTATAGCTCCTCTTGCAAGTGTAAACGCATATCCTATAGTAGATTTCCTTTTATCTAGATCACCTGCAAAATCTGAATCCACATAACCTTTAATAGTAAATTCTGATCCTCCATAACATAATGCAACATCTAAGGTACCCTTAATGTATCTCAAGATTCTCTTAACAGTACTCCAATGCTCTTGTTCAAGATTTTCCATGTACCGACTACCTACTCCCACTGCTTGTGCAATGTCTAGTCTTGTACAAATTATAGAGAACATTAGGCTTCCCACTGCTAATGCATATGGTACTCAAGAGATCTCATTCCTCTCTACTTCATTGCTAGGACACATCTCGGAGGATAAATTGAAATTAACAAGAAGTGGGGTAGAAATTGGCTGACAGTCTTGCATGTTGAAGTGTCGCAAGATCTTACCCAAGTAGTTTTTCTAAGAAAGCCAAATCTTCTTGTCATTTCTGTCTTGGTGAATTTGCATCCCTAGAATCTTGTTTGCTGGTCCCAAGTCTTTCATATCAAATTCCCTAGCTAATTGTGCCTTCAATTGTTGGATTTTCTCTTTGTTTGGGCCTACAACCAACATGTCATCCACATACAATAGCAAAACAATGAAATCTTCATCAAACCTCTTGAAATATGTACAAGGGTTTGCACTGAGTCTATTGTATCTAAAGCTCATGATATACAAGTCAAATCTCTTGTACCAACACCTTGGTGCCTGTTTGAGACCATACAGAGATTTGTACAACCTGCAAACCAAGTTCTCTTTGCCTTCTTCTGCAAAACCTTCTAGTTGGAGCATATAAATCTCTTCTTCAAGATCTCCATGAAGAAAAGTAGCTTTCACATCTAGTTGTTCTAGATGTAGGTCAAATGTAGCACACATTGCTAGGACTACTCTGATTGTTGTAAGTCTAACCATAGGAGAAAATATCTCGTTGAAGTCAATTCCTTATTTTTGAGCATATCCCTTTACCACCAATCTTGCACAATATCTCTCCACTTGGTCATTACTATCACGTTTGATCTTGTAGACCCATTTGTTTCGAATAGCCTTCCTTCCTTGTGGTAGTGTAACAAGATCCCATGTCTTGTTTTTGTGTAAAGCTTCAATCTCTTCTTGCATTGTTGCCATCCACAAAGACACATCTGGATTTTTGAGAGCCTCATGTAAAGTTGAGGGCTCTCCATCCTCCGTTAAAAGGTAGTATGTAACATTGCTTTCAGTAACATAATCTAAGTGCCAAGTTGGTGATCTTTTTGCCTAAGATGACCGACAAACTTCATAAGCTTCAGAATTGACTAGTTCTTTCTCTTCATACATTGATGTTGCTTCAGAAGTAATCGGATCTTTAGCTTTTGTCTTATCTTCTACCTGAATTCTAGTAGTGTCTAAATTCTCCTTTCTCTTGCATTTTATCTTCTACAAATATCACATCTCTGCTGATGACAACCTTGTGGGTACTAGGATCCCATAGGTGATACCCCTTAACTCCATCAACATATCCTAAGAAGATACATTTCTTGGACTTTGGGTCCAACTTTGATCTTTCTTGGTCATTGTACATCACATACACAAAACTTCCAAATGTATGAAGATGAGAATATACAGTTGGCTTACTAGTCCACATTTCCAAAATAACTTGGTTAGATTTGCAGCCCTCAACATTGATCTTGTTTTTCCCAACAAGGTTCTGTTCATCTGTTTTGCCACTCCATTTTGTTAAGGAGTGTGTGCTACTGTGAACTGCCTCTTGATGCATTCTTGTTGACAAAATGCATCAAATTCATCACTTGTATATTCTCCTCCATTATCCATCCTTAGACACTTGATCCTTTATTCGAACTCAAGTTCTACCCATGCTTTAAAAACTTTGAAGACTGTCTTTGGATACACCCAACATCTCCTAGAGTAAGCATCAATGAAAGATACAAAGTATCTTGCTCCTCCTAGGGAAGTGACTGGTGCTTGCCAAACATCAGAGTGCATCAAGTCCAAGATGCCTCTACTCGTAGCTATTGATGTGCTGAACTTTAATCTATGTTGCTTACTAGTAACACAATGCTCACTGATGAATGGTGAGGTACCCCTACACTCAACCATACGAATATAAGCATTCATGCACAATCTAGTAGAACTCTGTAGATGGACTAGTTGTGGTATCTAAATAGTTACTTGTTGATCATAGTTCGCTATCTTCTCACTTGGACTAGTATTTGCTTTGTCATGTATGGTTTAGTCCAAAGTGAGATGTATGATGTGTTTCCTATGACTATGCTACTCCTAGGAACAATGAAAAATAACTTTGTTTAAACTAATAGGGAAAGGGTGAAGAGAGTCTAAGCTAGCCTAAGTGCGATGAGCATTTGTCCCTTAATCATCCATACACATCTTGGACCTCATGTACTACTACTAGGATTACCAAGCGCATGTCCTAGGTATGCTACTAGGATACCAAGTAGTCACACATAAATGCTCGTGATTAAGTCATACTCATTTGACATTTGAGAACAAGGATAGGAGAGGAAGGTAAAGAGATATTAAGTAAGAAAGCAATAAATAACAATTAAAACTAAGTGAATGCTGTAATGATGAAGTAATCTTGATCTATATTGCTGTCCATGGATGTGTCCAAGTATGTCACACTCGAATAAAGGTTCCATACAATTACAATCATCACACTGTGGGCATGCACTAAGGAAAGGGTTAAGAGGAATT
>MNCI01034325.1:66575-112057 GCA_015680685.1 Gnetum montanum | reverse complement strand
ACTATTGGTGGCGATGTAGAAGGAGGTGAAGGATGAGAATATTGAGAGTAAGGAGAAGTATAAGGAACATGAGGTGGTGATCTTGTTGGAAAGGACATGGGCTAATAGTACTTAGGAGAGTAATAACAATGTGGTGAGATAAAAGACGTTGACCCAGTTGGGGAAACAAGATGTTGAACCTGATAAGCGCTTAGGTTTAGATGATATAAAGGGTGTGACCAATTTGAGGGTGGCCTCCCCCATGACTAGGATTTTTTCCATTATGACTAAACACGGTATTTTTATCTAAGGGCGTTCTATAGTATTGGCATATTCTCCACATTTTTCATGTATCGATTTCCTCATCTTATTGATCTTTGCCTCAATTTCATCCAGTGATTGTAGTATTGGCAAAGATGATTCCACCTCCTTGAGGTGAGTTGATTTCTCCTCTTCATGATTATAGACCTTTGCTAATCCAACATTCTCCCACTTAGCCATTTCTCCTTCTTCTTTTGCTACCCACTTAATACGCTTTTGGAACTAATGGGTTCCTAGCTCATATAGTTGACCTAAGGCATACATCCCTAGGGTCTCCCTTGTCTCATTGCGGAGCCCATCCATGATGTGATACATTAGCCTTTCCTTGGAGAACCCATGGCCAAGGCAGTTGTTTAATAATGCATAATATCTTTCTAAGGCCATGTCCAAGGGTTCATGTTGCACTTGTTTCCACTCTTGGATTTGTTTCCTCAAGGCTAATACTCTTGCATAGTTTTGATATCTTTCATTGAAGAGTTCTACCATTGTTGGCCAACGTTGAATTGATTTTAGTCTTAAGGACATGTACCATACTTTTGCTTGGCCAACGAGTGTCATAGAAAAGAGCTTAAGTTTTTGCCACCCATTATCAATATTGTTCCATACACAGGCATCATGGAAGGCTTGTAAATGATGATGCGGATCCAAATCATAGCCTCCTGAAATTTTGGAAAAGTTGTTTAAATCAAGCCTAGGTAGACAGCTTTCTTTACAATGCCTGCAGGATATTCAAATAGCCTCGTGTATATGCATTAGGCTCTTAGTGGCCAACAAGGATTCATCATCACTGGGTAGGTTAGGAATTTTGATGAGCGGCGAGGTACCCTTATGCTCAACCATATGAATACGAGCGTTTCACACACAATCTAGTTGAATTCCAAGGACTAAGTGCCTATGTGCCTTGATGGAACAAGGATGGGTTGGTCAACCGTTGTCTTCAGAAATTTACTTGTATGTCACGATTGTATGGTTAAATAAGCTTGAGGCATATGATTTTTATATCTTTTATGTTTTTATGTATTGTGCTAATAGGGAAGAAGAGAGATAACTAATTGACTAATTTAACTTAACTACTCATGAACTAAGTTCTAACTAATCCTAACACCAGCATCTGTTCTCACTTGCTGTACACATCTTGAACTAGTGCAACACTATTGGGATTACCAAACGCTAATCATTACTAGGTTACCAAATATTACACACATGCTTAAAGTGATCGTACTATGAGTGTTTACTTAAGAAAGTGTAGGGTGAGGGAAGACATTAATTAACTAAAGAAAGCATTTAATAACATCAATTAACACTAATTAATCTATTCTAAATGCTGCAAGGTTTGTCATAAAGTTCGTCTTTATTGTTGTACACAAGGTGTGCTCAAGTACATAATGCTCAAATAAAGATCCATTCACTTTATAACTCCTACTATGGGCACACAGAAATAATTCTAACTCTAAGAGGGAGAAAAGGCAAGAGTTTGGCTAGGGGTCTAACTATCTATTACAAAACCAAAGGCATCTACCTCTTATTTATAGGCAAAGAGGTAGGTCCCGATATCAGGTATCCGACATCACATGGTAGGCTCTAATATCACAGACCTGATATCATGAATGCGATATTGTGGTTCATCATACCCCCACAACTGAATGAAAACTCATCCTTGAGTTCCTTATAAAATATTGGGAAGGTATGGAATTATTGACTAATTGACAACTGACGATGGAATGGGATGACAGACTCAATGTTTCCAGTGAATGGATCAATAAGCATATTACAACATTAGTGCTCATCAACATTATGGTGAACACTCATACATAAATGACATCCAAGATTTTATTTGGCAGCTTGAAGAGAAAGAGAAAGAGAAAGAAGATGAAGCGTGTTGCTGCTAATGCCGAGATTGCGCCTTCCATTGTTTATCCATAGCCACGCCACCAAACTTGCTCCTTTTGTAAATGCTCTATTTCTAGTCCATCCTAAGTGCTTCCTCCAAGCCCAGTCCATTATTTGTATGATCATCATCTACACACACAACACAGTCACAAATGAGCAAGGATAGATAATCCACAATGTTGTTGATATCTTGCCTCGATATGAAGCGCATTGGCTGAGTTTTGGTTATGGTAAAAACTGGTTCAAAGATTTATCACAGGTGACTACCTAAGGTATAGGGGTTATGTGAATAGTAGAATGGAAAAGATTGAAAAATTTATGCCAGGGCCCCCACAACTAAGAGAAACCCTCCGGTAGCTATAAGATGGAAAAATATGAGGATCAAGAAAGATGGGAAAAATAACAACGACAACGTCAATAAAATGGATATCATGGATGGGGATGAAACAAGAAATGATTAAGTGCAAGAAATGTTTAAGGAAAAGAAGTTAAAAATTACATAAAAAAGGAATGCCAATGGGTCCTCCCCAAAGCAGGTTCATGCCCTTTATGCCCTAACAAACCCACAAACCAAAGAGTTTGTAGGCTCTAGGAATGTCATTTGGAAGCAAGAGTTAAAAACTTACCCACAAGAATTCACCAAATAAAAACAATGCATCAACCCAAAAAAAACTAATGATAAAGCTGGCAATGAGGTGGAAAATGGGAAGAAAGATGAAGAGGAGAGAATGGAATGGAATCCCAAGAACAAGGTTGTGTAAAGTCCCTTATGTATTTCATGGTTAAGATGACTAAGTAGAACTCATTCCAAATCCAAACTCAAACCAACCACATTCGATGACCTAGCATCAATACACTTGGCCAATCCATCCTCTTGAAGCAACAAGAATGCCTTCACAAAGAGTGACCACCATCCCAAGGAGAGCAAGAAGGAGAAGTAGGAAGCAAGAAAGGGCCTTAGTTAGAGGAAACCTTTAGGCATGGGTAACATATCTTTTTAGTGCCACAACCAGTGCATGTAGCCCATATTGCTTTATTATGTCTAAGGGGTGTGCTTTAAATTCTCACTTTTTTCTCTTTTCTCTCTTTTTTTTTTGTGAGAACCACACCATGCAAAGACTTATTTTTATTCACTCAACTTCCTAATATTTGAACAATGTTAGAATGGCAAAAAACCCAAGAAAAAGCATCCAAGCACCCAAGAGAATGGCCAGCAAAAATGCATCAAATCCCCTTGAAGTCACACCCTTTTCATCCTTTGAGTATTTCCTCGATTTGAAAAATACCCAGCCACCAATTCATTAACAAGTTTACTTAGAAACATGGGACTGTACAGTTCCAAGCCAAAGGAGACCATAGAGTTGTATGGATGAGTGGACGACATGGACTCATTGCCTGTTTTACCAAAAAAACCATACCTTAATATCAGCATTATAATTCAAAGGTAAAAACCAAACATTAGCAATCAATATGATATAATTCAATCCACCATCATGAGCACTTATTGGATGACGAATAAAAGTAAATCAAGAAAATAAAGAAATAGTAAAAATATGAACGATGGTGTAAAAAAAATAAGAAAAGTTGGAAAAATGTGTAAAAAAAATATTCAAAAAGGACTGAAGGCCTAGAGTAGTTAGCATAGGTGGCCATCTCCCCCATGATTGAGTTGAAAGGAGGAGACCTGAAATAGTGAGCAAGGTTGTCCACAAACAGAGGTAGCATGTGTATTGGTTGTCATAATCTCATGGAAAGGTTTGGTTTGTTGCATGTTGACCAATGGTTTTTTGTTTGGGCTTTCAGGTTTGTATATTGTCATGGCCCCTGAAGAAAAATTTGCATAAATAATCGAAGGTCCTTTCCATAGTGTTTGAAATTTAGTATGTTGTGGCACATGTGTGGGATTCCAATAGAGAACCTTATCTCCTTGTTGATATTTAACTTTCCTAATTCTTAGGTCATGAGGTTGTTTATTGAATGCATTGTGTAATTCATTAGATGATAGGGCAGCTAGTCGGTTTTGATCTAGCAAATTAAGGGTTACTAACTGTTGTTTCTATGCTAGATCAAGGTCAAAGTTGAGGTCACATGTCGTGGATAGTGTATGGAGCTCAATTTTAATGGAAAGAATTGGAAGCTTTCCATACACTAACTCATAGGGAGAGTAGCCTGTAGGGAGTTTCCATGTGGAGTGGTATTCCCAAAGAGCATCGTTCAATTTAGTGCTCTAGTCTCGCCTAAACTTGCTAATAGTTCTTGTCAATATCTTCGTAATCTCCATGTTGGTGACTTTGGCTTGACCATTTGCTTGGGGGTGGTATGGTGTTGTTAGTTTGTGTTCAACCCCTAAGATGTGCATTAATTTTTGAAAAGTCACACCTGTGAAGTGTGTATCATTATCTAAAATAAGTGCACAAGGCACACCAAACTTATTTATGATTTGTTGTTAAACAAATCGTGCAGCTGTAGATGATGTACAATCCTTAACAGCATCTACTTCTACCCATTTTGTAAGGCAATTAACAACAACAATAATGTAAGCTTTTCCATTAGGCATTAGTGTAATCTGCCCCATGAAATCAATTCCCCAAATATTGAAGGGTTCTAAAGGTTGGATCCACTATTGCAGACCCTCCATTCTAGCAGTCATCCCCCCATCACATTGACAGCACTTACAAGATTAGACGAAATGATGGGTGTCCCAAAATAATGTAGGCCAATAATATTTTGCAAGTAGGATCTTAATGGCTATTCATCTCTCAGCATAATAACCCCCACAAGGACCCTCATGAGCATCTTGGAGAACTTACAGTTGATCTATATTGGGAACACACCATCAAACCAAGCCATCAAGACACACTTTGTAAAGTTGTCCATTAATCTCCATAAAGTACTTGGCTCAGTGAAGAAACTGTTATTTCTTTTTGGCATCAAACCCTTATGGTGTTTGTTGGATGAGGAGATAGGTAAGAATGCACTGTACCAATTTATCTCCATGGATGATTGATTATTCACTACACCAACAAAGAGGAACTCATTAGGGAAATGATCAGAAATCGAATACTCATCCTCTTTGTTGTCCCATCGCAACCGAGATAAATGATCAGCAACTACGTTCTCGGTGCATTTACGATCAATCATTGTAAGATCGAACGCTTGTAAGATTACAAGCCATCGTATGATACGAGGGCTTACCATTGGCTTATTCATGAGGAACCAGATTGCACTATGATCTGTATGTATATATACTTTCTAACCTAATACATAGTGCCTAAACTTTTCTAGTGCAAACACTACAACCATTAATTCTTTCTCTGTGATAGTGTAGTTAAGTTGTACACTAGTGATATTTTTACTTGCACAGTGAATGTAATAAGAATGCTTCTGTTCATCTAACTATGTAAGTACAGCTCCTAGGGCATAGTTGGACACGTCAGTCATGATATGGAATGGTTTGGACCAGTCAGGAGGTTGTAGAATGGGTGTTTCTACTAGCTTCTATTTTAAAGTTTGGAAATCTAGTTTGCATTCCCTGGTCCATTTGAAAGGTATGTCCTTTTTCATTAATTCCACCAATGATTTGGAAACCTTTAAAAAGTTCTCAATAAATCTCCTATATTAGCTAGTGTGTCCAAGGAATGACCAAATATCTTTGATAGTTTCCAGTTGACAGGTAATTCCTTAGATAACTTGGATTTTCTCAGGGTCTTCCTCTATCCCTATGTGAGAGATTTTGTGCCCTAGTACTACACCTTCTTAGACCATCAAATGGCTTTTCTACTAGTTGAGCCTCAAATTGGTTTCTACACATCTTTTTA
Organism: Gnetum montanum; assembly: GCA_015680685.1. Lineage (NCBI taxonomy): Eukaryota > Viridiplantae > Streptophyta > Gnetopsida > Gnetales > Gnetaceae > Gnetum > Gnetum montanum. The sequence goes on along the minus strand of MNCI01034325.1, from coordinate 106,049 downwards.
ACACTTGCTCTAACCAATCTAAGGCTTGATCAAAGTTTTCTCCATAAGTGGAGAAGTTGTCCATAAAGACTTCCATGCCATTTCCGATTTGCTATTGGAATATGCTTAGAATTAGTCATTGAAATGTTGCAGGGGCATTGCACAAGCCAAACGGCATCTGTCTATATGCAAACGTTCCCCAAGGACTAGTGAACGTAGTCTTGGCTTGGTCTTTTAGGGCTATTTGTATTTGGTTATATCCACTATATCCATCCAGAAAAATGTAATAGCGATGCTCTATGATGGTGTCTAAGACTTGGTCAACAAATGGCAATGGAAAGTGATCTTTGAATGTTGTCATATTTAGTAGCTTGAAATCTATGCACACCCTCCATTTGCCTCCATTTTTAGGCACAATAACTAAGGGACTAACCCATTCGCTATCAGCAATGGGGTATATGAACCCAACCTTGAGAAGCTATTCGATTTCTTCCTTAACTACTTGCTTTAGCTTTGGGTTCAATCACCTCTGCGGTTGTCTTCAAGGCTTCATAGAGGGATCAATGTAAATTCTATGTTGGCATATCCTAGGATCTATTCCAGTTAATTTGGGATATGACCAAGTAAAGGCTTTCGACCATTTATTTATTACATTCAACAGTCTCTCTTTTTGTTGAAGAGAAACCTTAGCATTAATAATTACCAGTTTTTCATTTTAAAGGAACATGTATTCCATACTGGTGGGCAATGTTTTAGCTCAAGGGGCTTCTACTTAAATTTCTCAAGGATTTCCAACTTCCCCCAGTTGATATTTTCAAGGTTAAGACTTGGAAGTTGGTGGTGGACTTGCTCTAATGCATCTATGTTATCAATGTAAGTGCAAGTCAAACACTCAATTGGTTTCATGCATATGATTGAACTACTCTCTTGATCAGCTGTCAGCCACTGGGTGTCTTCCTATCGTGTGGTTGTTGCATACAAGCATCTTTGTATGTTGATCACTTGTGCACACTGATTGCATGTAGGCAATGTTAAACTTTGCACAACCCATGATGTCTACACGCAATTACACCCTATGTTATTGTATGCGATGCATGGAACTTTCTCCTTCTTGATCTTTCCAAATTTATTTTTCTTTGATATTTCTAGGGAAAGATTGCAGATTCCTAAGCGTGCGTCGATGGTGCTTAGCCATGCTCTTCCCATTATGATTGGGAAGTCCCCCTTACCATTGTTCACCTGAATCACTAGGAAGTTAGCTAGGTACGACCACTCACAAATAGTGATAACAATGTCCTCCACTAGTCCCTATGGGATAGTGATGGACTGGTTAACCAACTCTAGATGGATGTTGCTCTTTTTCAATGGAGGTAGGTTCCATGCCTTGTACATTTCTTGAGAAATCAAGTTGACACTGGAACCTAAATCCAAAAGAGTCATGCACGGTTCATTTCTAGCAAATTTGTAAGTATATTAGAGGACTTCCAAGATCAAATAATTTTTTGAGAAGATGGCCAACTTTGATCCAATTGGTAACAGCATGTGTTAGCATGACTGTATGCATTGAGTGTAGTGGTTGGGTTGAAGTAGGCTCCAAAGTTTTGATTGATACTAAGGCATCTAAGGAATTAGCCACTTGTGATTGCAAGGGCTTGGTTGGACTGTTGGTTCTAAAGAAAGGTCTTTTCTTCATACAGTTGTCAAAACCAATAGTAGGTTGAGAGTTAACAGCCCTTGTGGCATTACGCTGTTGTAGCTAGGCAGGGGGTTTACATTGCATTGCGAGAGCACGTGGTAGTGGAGCTATTGGTGGAAGAAATGTGGCTGGATGAGAAGGATGGTATGTTTGTGAAACATCACCCCTAGGAGAAGGACTCCTATAATACTCATAAGCTTGGTAGTGAGGTTGAAGAGTAACATGACCAATAGAGTCACATGGAGAGACTAGCTGTTGCAGATAATATCCATACAAGTCAGGTTGCCGGTAAGGATACTGTTGCCTTGGTGGTGGCATTCCCCATGATTGTGGGTACTGCTACTATTGATATTGCTTAATCGATTGTGATGGAGTTCCACTAGGATAATACGTTAAGGGTTGGTGGAACTACCTTGGGTTACCTTGAGCATAAGATAACCTTCGGGGTGTTTACCTTTTGTTTAATCGTGGGTTGAGTGCATACACCCCAAACTCTTGCAGATGTGAGATTATAGGGCAACATCTCTTAGGATGGTCATATTAACATATCTTGCATCCACTATCATTGTCTATTTCCAAATCCACAACCTCTTCAATGATGGCAACTTTGCCCTTACCCTTGCTACATGCATGTTCAGCTTCTCTCTTTTTTCTTTTTTCACTACCTTGCTCTCTAAACTCCTCTACTATTTTAAGGATAGTTTGAAATATATTCTCTAGGAAATCCCACATTTGGTCTACCTTTGCTGATACTTTTGATGTCAACTTTTAGATAGGCAAAGTTTTCCTATTCATCATCTCTTTGAGTGGTGACTCTTCTTCATCCTCACAAAATCTTACTCCCCTCTTCCAGAGGAAAGGATCTCAGTTATACTCTTCCGCACTTTCTCTCTTTCATAGCTGACCTTCTTCCTTAGCAACTTGATCCAATAGTCTTTGAATTTGATGGGACCTAAGCTCAGATAGTCTTCCTTGGGCATAAGTACCAAGGACTCTTCTAGTTTCATGCCTAAGCCCATCTATGAGATGGCGCAGTTGATCCCTCTGTGAATAACCATAGACAAGAAAATGATGTAACATTGCATAGTATCAGCCCATGGTAGCATCCAAGGGTTCATGTCCTCCTTGTTTCCAGCCTTATATTTTCTTTCACAGGTTGGACAATTGGGAGTATGTTTGGTACTTATCATTGAACAATTCTAACATGGTACTCCATCTACAAATGGATTCCAGTTCTAAGGTCTAATACCAACTTTCTGCTTCTTTAACTAGTATCCATGGAAACAACTTAAGTTTTTGTCATTTTTTTTCTATGTTTTGTAAGGCACCCACATCATGGAATGCTTATAAGTGATTCTGGGGATTAGCATTGTATCCCCATTCAAATCATGGGATGTTGTTCATATCTAATCTCTTGATCCTACTATCTTTCTGGTGCCTTGTTGGAATTCTAACAGCCTCATTTATGTCTAACATACTTCGAGTAGCAAGTAGGGGTTCATCGTGATTATCTCATCCATGGCATCTATGATGCCTACGTTGTTCCCTACTCTCCCTTCTTCTATGTTGTGATTATCTAGAGTGCCCTTGTTCCCTTTCCTAGTTGTTTCATTTATGACTTTCACTTTTCCTACCTTTATCCCCATGGTCTTTTTCTTTATGACTGCATCTAGATACTAAAGGAGAGGATGAAGGAGATGATGAAGGTGAAGAAGAAAGAGAATCATCACCATGACGATGTCTGCTACCTTCTCTTTGATGGTCTTGGCCTCAATCACAATTGCGATCAGAATGTCCATCTTTATCATGTGTCCATGTCTCTTTTTTGTATCCTTTGTGCCCATGGGTATCAGAACTTGGGTTATGAATAGTGGAATGAAGGTTCTGATACACAAGCCCTTGGCCAAAGTCAAGGGAAGGAACATCGTTGTGTGGGTGACTACCTAAGGTAGGTTCACTACCCTCATTTTCGCTTAAGACATATGGGACATCCTAGGACCACATACCCTTCAAAGGCTTATGATGTCTCTCCTATTGCAAGTCCCTTTGATGTTGTTCCCCCGTGGGACGGTATTCTCTCAAGTCATGGTCTTGCACAATGTATTCTACATGTAAGTGTTACATGCCAATTCGTGTAAGAGCATAAAGAAGCATGCTTGGGACTGAATGATCAAGAGGTAACACTATGTTACCTTCTAAGTCTCATTAATGTAGATGTTCATCTTGATGGAGGATAAAGGTGAAGTCTGGTATATACTCATCGGGATGAATATATACCACTCAAAATTGTTGAGGAACTAGCAGATCAATGTCATGTGTATTACATCGCCAATTTTTTCCTATTTCAGACCTAGGTGGTGAAGCACTTTCATACGAAAAAGGAGACATACTTGTTTGTTCAGTGTGCAATGTATTTTTTTCATTTTTCAACCAATCCTAAGGGTTCATTCCAATGATGTGAATGATTTCCTAAGTTCTAATTAGCAGACAAACAACCAAGTCCCTAGCAACGATGCCAATGATGAGCGGCGAGGTACCCCTACACTCAACCATACGAATAAGAGCGTTTCATGCACAATTCGGTCGAATTCCAAGGACTAAGTGCCTATGCGCCTTAATGGAACAAGGATAGGTTGGTTAATCGTTATCTTTCCAAACTTACTTGTATGTCACAATTGTATGGTTAAGTAAGCTTGAGGCATATGATTTTTATATCTTTTATGTTTTTATGTCCTATGCTGATAGGGAAGAAGAGAGATAACTAATTGACTAATTTAACTTAACTACTCATGAACTAAGTTCTAACTAATCCTAACACCAGCATCCGTTCTCACTTACTGTACACATCTTGAACCAATGCAACACTACTGGGATTACCAAACGCTAATCATTACTGGGTTACTAAGTATTACACGCATGCTCAAAGTGATCATACTATGTGTGTTTACTTAAGAAATTTTAGGGTGAGAGAAGACATTAATTAACTAGGAAATCATTTAATAACATCAATTAACACTAATTAATCTATTCTATATGCTGCAAGGTTTATCATAAAGTTCATCTTTATTACCGTACACAAGGTGTACTCAGGTACATAGTGCTCAAATAAAGATCCGTTCACTTTATGACTCCTACTACAGGCACGTAGAAATAATTCTAACTTTGAGAGGAAGAAAAGGCAAGAGTTCGGCTAGGGATCTAACTATCTATTACAAAACCAAGGGCGCTTGCCTCTTATTTATCGGTAAGGAGGCAGGTCCCGATATCGGGTATCCGACATCACATGATAGGCTCCGATATTATGGTCCTGATATCCTAGATGTGATATCGCGGTTTATCAAATTTGTAACTTGGGACAATGTTGTCTTTGTTTATGTACATAGGAGATCCCTACATAAGATTGAGTACTCCAAACTTCGTCTTCATCATCATATAATTTGTTGGTTCTCTAATGAATTGCCTTACTAGTTGTTGCATTATTATAGTCTTGTGAGAGAGACATTGTTGTGAATTTGTGTCTGACTTATTTACAATTACTTTCTTTCTAAAAGGTATATCGTCAAGGATTTGTTACAGTGATCTTGAATGATGTAACTAATCTAAATAACTAGCACCGTCCCTAGCAACAACACCAATGATCAGTGACGAGGTACCCCTACATACAACTGTACAAATACGAGCATCCACGCACAATTTGGTCAAACTCCGTAGATGGACTAGTTGTGATATCTAGATAGTTACTCGTTAATCGTAGTTTGCTGTCTTCCCACGTGGACTAGTATTTGCTTTGTCACATATGGTTTAGTCCAGAGTGAGGTGTATGATGTGTTTCCTATCACTATGCTACTCCTAGGAACAATGGAAAATAGCTTTGTTTAAGCCAATAGGGAAAGGGTGAAGAGAGTCTAAGCTAGCCTAAGTGTGATGAGCATCCATGCCTTAATCATCCATACACATCTTAAACCTCATGTACTACTATTGGGATTACCAAGCGCATGTCCTAGGTACACTACTGGGATACCAAGTAGTTACACTTAAATGCTCATGATCAAGTTGTACTCATTCCGCATTTGAGAACAGGGATAGGAGAGGAAGGTAAAGAGATATTAAGTAAGAAAGCAATAAATAACAATTAAAACTAAGTGAATGCTACAATGATAAAGTAATCTCGATCTTTATTACCGGTCATGTGCATGTCCAAGTACATCACACTCAAATAAAGGTTCCATACAATTACAATCATCACACTACGAGCATGCACTGAGGAAAGGGTTGAGATGAACTAAATAATGACAAAAGGACTCTACTCTAACACTAACTTCCTATTACTTTCCCGTGTGTCCAATTGTGTATTTATAGGCTCACATAGGAACCACAATATCGTGTATCTGATATCACTAGCCAGGCCGTGATATCACATACCCAATATCAAGGGTCTGATATCAGGACTCATCAAATATCAAGGGTTCGATAACAGGGATTTGATATCAGCACCTAGTTAATAAGGGTCTGATATCAGCACTTGGTTAATAAGGGTCCAATATCAAGGGTTTGATATCAGCACCTAACAAACCACAATTCTTCACTCACAAAATGGTAAACATACGGAATTGAGCCCAAGAAGTAGTCTTTGTTTAGAGAGAATCTTCAAACCTTGTTCTGACATATGACCACGCTTTCGATGCCACAACATCATTGATTCTTCTTCTAAACTAGTTGATGCAACAGAAGACTCTCCCACTTGATGTGTGTTCCCCAGAAGCATGTACAAATTTGCAACAACCTTTTCTACCTTCATTACCATAAGCGCACCTTTGGTAATCTTCAAGATCCCACTCTCTATATGAGCTTTGCACCCAACATCATCTAGTTTTCCTAAAGACAATAGATTTTTCTTCAGGCCCTCCACATGTCGTACCTCTTGTATGATGTGAATAGTGCCATCATACATCTTTATCTTGACAGTACCACTACTAGCGATTTTCAAAGCATGATCATTTCCCATATACACAGATCCTTCTAAGATTGGTTTGTAGTGATAAAACCATTCTCTCAGAGGTCATGTGCCATGTTGCTCCTGAATCCAAGATCCAAGCATTAGTGAGCTTCCATCTACCTTTAGCAATAGTTGCCTCACTATATAGAACATCGCCATCATATAAGGTACTTGCCACATTCCCTTGAGGATTCTTTTCATTACTCTTCTTGTTCTAACACTCCTTTTCTGCAATACTTGAAAGAACCCCATCTACTAGTGCCAAGTGGAAATTAGCAATAGCATTACCATCCATTTCATTCCACCTGTCGTCATCTATGACCTCCCATGGCCTTTCTCCAATAGCCACCAGGCAATTATCTTTACGCAAAATTGTCTATATCTTCATTTTCCACAATGTGAAGTTGCTTCCATTGAACTTCTCTATTTCGTATTTGCCAACCACTTTGTAAAATTTGTATGCACGATATGTAACACTTCCATGGACTATGAACGTGGCTTCAATACCACTATTAGCACATCTGGCAGCAAAATATGAAATGAGATGAAAATAAAGAGCAATGGACATGAAGCTTTTACATGGAAAACCCTAAAGTGGGAAAAAACCACGAGCAAATGTAGAAGAATCTTATTATCAAAAATGGGGATAACAACCTTCTCTCTTCATCACAAGGAGAGAACAAGAAAAAGCCTCTCTCTCATGCAATAGAAGAAGAATGTAAGAGTGGGATGGAAAGGGGATGTATGTGATGGATCTAAATTAAGGTGAGGGAGGTCCCTTTTATATTGGTGAAGGGGCCCTTAAATAACTAATGATAACCACCCACTATTTTAATAACCATAGCCTAATTTTAGCATGATAACCATGGCCATATTTATCATGATAACTATGGCCAACATGTAGGTGTATTGAGAGTCTGTTAACTTTAGTATTGTTTTCGTTTTTACTGATCGATCTAGGTATAAAAATGAGATTGTTTAGGTACCATTTCTGCTTAGCAGGTAGGTGTATTGAGAGTCTGTTAACTTTAGTATTTTTTTCGTTTTTACTTATTTTTTTCGTTTTTACTGATCGATCTAGGTATAAAAATGAGATTGTTTAGGTACCATTTTTGCTTAGCAGGTAGGTGTATTGAGAGTCAGTTAACTTTAGTATTTTTTTCGTTTTTACTGATCGATCTAGGTATAAAAATGAGATTGTTTGGGTACCATTGTGATGAGCCATTGGGTGAATGGTAAAGACTCAAATGCTAGCCAGCTCATCTATCGCTTGGAGGATTATGATCTTCACTATATTAATGAGGTGATTCCTGCCTTGCTGCACAAATCTAAGCACAATAATCTCATTGCTTGCTTTCTTTTAATCCATTACACTGGTTAAGATTTGCAATTTTTTGATTGCTTTAATTCATGGGTATCATGTTTTCATTAATCTCTTCCTTTCTGAGATAACATACGGTTGTTGTTTGATTTTGGTCCCATCTTTAGTTAGGTATATTTAAAAGTTAACCCTCTGTTTTTAAGTATGGTTACCTTAGGAAACAAAAGATAAGCCTGTTGATACCCCATATGCTTTGGTTTATTAAAAACTTAAAATACCTATTACCATTAATGCAACTGTAAGGAGCACTGCGATGGACCATTACTGCGATGGACCATTGGATGGTACTTTAGCACTCCTAATTGATTCTTGTCCTATGACTTCAAGAAACACTGAAGTAAATGTTGCTCATTTTGTCACTTGATAAAATAGAAATATCGACCAACAACTTTTGTTTTTCTGTTACGCTGAGTGATTTATGGTCCAGCTCAAAGCCATTACAAAGGATCAAATGGTAGAGAAGTTGAAGAATGAATCGAAGGTGAAAGATTTGGAAGGTTGTCTGAAGGTGAATCTCAGTTTCTTGCACTTCTCTCTTGTAATTTTTTTTTCTTAAAGAAAAAAGCATAGTTCTTGATTGACCATTGCCCATAAAAGTTAATCAGTGATTATCATGTGGTTCTGTATGGCGGCAGGGTTTGGTTCCTGAAGCTCAAGATGATCTTAGGTGGGCCATTCAGCGTAGAAGTCCGAGATATAAAAAAGAGACATCATGTCTAAGAAAATATGAATCGCTGATTACATGTTCACATTGCACGTTATTACTTATTAATATCTCATCAGACTTTATAGCTAAAACTGAGACGGACAGTATCAAAAGTTTTCTATGTTGCTTCGGAAAATGCTAGTTTTCTAAAATCTGTGGACCATACATAGATTTCCCACGGTCCACCACTGCGTGTACGTTTTGCTGTTGCCTAGGGCTAGACTAATTAACAGTGGTTATGTATGAGTGAAAAGTGCCTTTTAAAATTACATATTTGTTGTTGGCATATCTTATATGTGTGAAGAGTCTGGGAGCGAATATCACCGTTTTTAAACTTTTAAATACTAGATTCGTTCTCGGTCATTCTGTTCATTTTTCATTTGCATGTGCAATACTACCTTGTGCAATTCAATAACGTCCTCTTGCGGTAACATCGTCTACGTCAATCTAGTGTCACTGTGTGACGGTTATAATGCACGTAATATTTCATCATTTTTGCTCTTACGTTGTGGGTGAAGAAGATATTGTTTGGTTCGGATTGTTACCGTATTTGACTTAAAAGTTGGAGAGCAAAGGAAGTTCAGGTCAGTTCACGATAGTCACACAGTTGTAAGAACGAATAAATAAGTGAATAAGAATCACATGCCTTACCTCAGCGTCCAATACCAATTCTCCTTCATTCAATGAAAAATCGTGTACGATTTACCTGGTAATACTTGCACGACCAAGTTCATTACAGACCTCAAAATGCTTCCGTACGCCCTGCTGCCTTTGTCGGGAGCGCAAATGACGACATAAATGCTGGATCAACATAAACGGATAAACCTTTTCTTTTGAAAAATTCATGCAGAGATTAAGATATTTTGGAAGCTGTAAGTGAACTTTTATTGGTAGAAGCTTCCATGTTTCCATTTGTTTCTTTTTCCTTAATGTATAAGGGGGAAAAACAAAGAGCAAAAGAAATTCATTAATATCCACGCGTGCATTGCTTTAACGCTACACGGTCCGGCTCCAACTATATTTACACCTCAAGTCATTACGTGCTTTGGTTTCATCTCCTGAATTGGCAAGCAAGAACAGCCGTTGAACTGAGGTGAGCAAGGGCAAAAGACAGTCAAATTCTTTTTAGAAAACGGGTGATCATGCAATCAAATTCTTTTAACAAAATGTTTTTTAAATTCGGAGACATCTTATGGAAATAATTGATCAAATCTCTTAAGGTAAAAGTATGCGTTTCAGAATCCTGAAAACTTTCACCATGTTAAAGCCTCATTATTATCTTATTGTTATCGTAGCAAAATAAAGTCGACTGCGTGATTCTTCTGCACCATTCACCTCTGGAAAGAAATAGGTCATCAAATCCCTTTCAAAAAGATTATCCGTTTATAAAATTTTCCAAGGAGAGGTCCACTGCTAATTTGGACTTGAAATGCTGGTAAAGTAATGTTCTTACGTGGTTTAGTTAGGCCCGTTTGCTACCACGTAGCAGCGGCATCGACTGACATGGAAAATTTTAGGCACAACTGTACTTCTGTCTTTAATTAACAAATACATTTTATTTTTGTCATCGGCCACCAAGTTTTACTTTTAACAAAGAAACTGTAAGAGATGTCTCAGGATAGAGGTTCTCCTGGGTCATCATGATGGTTGGGGGCATGCAACACTCTGAAGCACCCTTGGGTGGCACTCAAGTGTTAGAAAACCCACCTTGGTTTGGTGGTACCAAGGCAGCAGTAGGACACCTTCATGTTGCATCCCTTTCAAAGTCTTCTTCATAATACCCTTACTTGGAGAACTACATAGCCTTGATTCTGCAATGGTCACAAATATGTAGGCAACTAAGACTTGATAGTTTTGATGCAATGCCAATCCGAACCTTGTACTAGATCATAAGGGGTCTGGAGGTGAGGTGCCCCCTTGTAGATGCATCGTTTCCCCTTCCATTGATGTTGTCTACAATGTTGCATGTGTACTTGTTTGCAAGGTCCTTGTTCGGAGTTTAGTCGTTCTCCTTGAGGTGCATTCTCTTATATTAAGAAGTTGTTATGCTGCTCACTCCCTTTCATGGGTTGCTTGCTTGTTTGAGGCGTATTCCCTAGGTCTTTCGCCCTAGATCCATTGGATATCAAAGAATTCCTTGGGGTGCTAGACAAAGTCGGGGCAATGTTGTTACAGATGGTATTAGAGAGTTTTTGTAACCATGTTTGAATAAGCGTGTGCCCCTTGGCTGTGTTATACTATCGAGGGTTTTCTATTTATAGTCCTTTTGGATAGACATATGGGTGATATAGGATCATATCCTTATGTCTTCCTTGAAGAGTTGCCTTATGGTAAGACTCTTAAGCTCTTCATTATGGGGCTAATGTTATGTTGTGAGTAACTAGTGTATGTTGTTCTGCTAAAGGATGTATACGATTGCATTGTGGTATTGTCCTTCACTGATTTACTTATGGTTGGACCAGTTGTGATTTTATTTGATATGGCAGAGGAGAGTTCTATTGGCAACATATAAATTGTTGTTGCTCTAGGAGTTCTTACCTCTGGTCTCCAATGATTCATCTGGGATGAATTGGACCTAGTCTCTGCTTCGGTTTCCACCCAGATGACATGTATCGAGATGGCATTGATTGAATTGTGTAGGATGCGATATCCTTGCACTCCCACTCACCCTAGATACAGTGAGTATGGGAATTACAAATTGGAATATGTTGGTTCCCAAGTGCCCCAAGATGAAGGGCCTTCAAACATGTGCTCTCAATGAGCCTTGTTCTGGGTGGATCAAGACTGTGCTGATAGACTTCGTACACTTGTGTTTGCGATTGTATGTTTCTCTAATTGTGTAGGCATCTCTTCTTTAGCTATATTTTCAAATTCTGTGTGCATGTCCCTTTCATCATGTCTGTTGTTCATAATGCAAGGCTTTGTGCTCTATCTAGTGTGATGACTCATTGTTGGGACTATTGAGGATGCATTTTGAGGCCATGTGTGACATCCCAAGACCAAATTGTTCTGGTCCTTGTTTTGACAACCCCTTATGCTTCAGGCATGGTTGCCCTTGTTGTAGATTTTTTGTGCGTTGTGTTTCCTAGTTTGATCTGGTTGTGTTGCTCGTGGACTCATGGCATCACTTCTTTGGCTGGTGTTATTTCTTAGGCATTTTAATTTGGAGACATTCTGGAGTAGGTCATCCTATTGTTGGTTCTTATTGAGACCTCGCCTCTCTTGATGAGAGTCTTCCTTGTGGACGCATCATCTCTAATGTTGCTCTTCGTAGCGAGAGTTGGAGCTTTGTTGAGACCTATTGTTGGCTAGACCTTGGTCTTCCTCCTTATGTATCGAGTTAAGATAACGAATCTCTATTACCCATGTCTCTTATGAATTTGTTCAGATTTTGATCCTAGTTGGAACTAGTGTCAGTGGCTGGGAACATTTGTTGTATGTGAATCTTGGAATTTTGAGAGTGTTCCAGTTCTCTCTTTCTCTCTCTCTAGGTGTGCCTCATGATAAATTCTTTTGTGTGAGTGTATCTAATTGACCCATCAATCTTTTACATGATTGATCTCTATGTGTGTTGTTGACGTCTTGCTCTCTATGGTGTTGTGAAATTGATATTTCTCTATGTGTGATCATGCTTTATGGTTGTATATGAGGCTAATGTGATGATCATATTCCTACTAAATCCTTTGTTTTCGAGCTATTGTCTTGGCCTTGTAGGTAGCATAGGTACAAAAATGTGGCTAGTGGTGACCTTAGTTGATTCTGTGAGCACTATGTCTATGGGGAAGATGTGTGCTCTTGAGGCCTTCATGAATTGGTTACTTAGTCTTAAAATCCCAACATTGGGTTGTGGATTTATCAGTACCTTTGCTATGATGGAGCAGTAGGTACATCATGATTTGTTTGCCTCTCAGTGTCGGGTAAGCACTAACAGAGGAAGGTGGTCCATCCTAGACCCTATAGATATTGGATTAACAGATGGCAGAGAATAGTATCCTTGGCCATGCCAAATACTAATGGCCTAGGAGTGGCCAATGCCTTAAGGTCCCACTATGGCAGATGGTGGATTCTTAGTTGGTGTCTTACATTGTTCATTCATTACACTCATGTCTCAGTCCATTTTCAATCAATGGTAGTCATGCAATGGGTTTAGTGCAACAGTTGTTCATGTATGTGCAAAGACAGTCATGCAGTGGGTTTAGTGCAACAATTGTTCATTTCTATGCAGAGAGAGAGAGAGAATTTTTTCTCATAATTGCATGGTGTAGCTTTGGTGTACTCCTAGTGGCCTAAACCCTTCAACTTAAAATGGGCTCAGGTAGTTTGTCCTATAGCCTTCTAGGCCTAGGTAGCACTCCCAAATGTCATGTATTATGCCCACTAAATGTATTCCTACCCTCCGTTGTGTAAGATTATAATGTAATGTTGTGATGTATACAGTTTTGACAGTTTATATACACAAAAGTGCTAGATGTGGTTTCTTTATGTGAATTAGTTATCCCCTTATTGCAGGCCTGTGCCACACTCTATGACAAGGCCAAGCTTGATGTACGGTGTCCCTATGTAAATTAGTAATCCCCTTATTATAGGTTTGTGTCACATCCTATGACAAGGCCAAAATTGATGTACAGTGTTTTCCTTAAGCTCATCCTTGAAGCACCTCCTCTCTATCATTGTAAGTGGCCTTTGTGCGCTAATGTGAAATTCTACTAAAAGCCCTATGGGAAATCCTGTTGTTGATAAACGATGTTGTAATGAGGAGGCTCGGGCATGTCCTTGCCCGAGGTGCTCTCGAACTGATGCTTTGTGTTCTTGGTAATATTGGTGTGCCATGATGGTGTGTCCTTCAATGAACGTTCTTGAGATAGGATAAGTTTTCGAAACTCTTCCTCTTGGGTCCCTTGGCTACCAAAAATCTTATTCACAAATGATCGATGGTGGAATGTAGCCTAAATTTTAAACAAATTGGTTCAATAAACTTGATCTTGATACCGCGTGGTTCATGGTGGCCATGTGAATTACAATGGTAGACTAAAATTTCAAATAAAAAATGATGATGTTATGTCTAGCTACGAGGTAGAGTTGAGTTCTAGGTATCAACTCCTAGACGTCCTCTTCCATGGTTGGATGTGGTCTTTGGAGCACTTTTTGCAAGCGTTGGGATGGTGGTCCATCCTTGAATAAATGATGTTACAATTACACAAGTGTGGAATTCTCTTAGTGGCCCTGCATGGTGGACTTGTATGTGCTCAAAAATACTTGAGCCTATGCTCTCATGACTGGTGGCTTGTGGTGTTTTTGAGGGCTATAGTGCACTCTCATGACTCAGGATTTATGATGTTTTTGATAGCTATGATGCGCTCTCATGACTTGAGACTTCTGGTGCTTTTGTGGACTATGGTGCACTCTCATGATTAGGGGCTTATGGTGCTTTGCAGGCTATGGTGTATCATCCCATCTCCCTCGTGTACTCTGGTGTAACACCCCATCCCTCTCTAGTGTACTCTAGCGTATCACCCCATCTTTTCTATGTATCACCCCATTTCTCTAGTGTACTACTAAATTATGTTAGTGTCCTAACCTCTTTGGTGGGATAGCATGACCAAGCACTCTATTATTTGGTGATTCTCTAATTCTATGAGGGATTATTTTTCCTTATAATGGATACCCTCTTCAATTCCTGAAATTATAATGCAAGTTGTATCAAAATAGTTGTTCCCTAGATGGGATTTAGAAGCAATTGATATTTAGGACTTATTCCAAGTAATGGTCCCATGTTCCTGAACTCTTGGGGCTTATTTTCAAAGATAGGATGTTGTTTTTGTGGTTGAATGCATGGAATCTCCCTTGTAAGGCTATGTTGTTTATGTAGCCTAAATGAATATATCTCTAATCTTGTAAGTGAGGCATGATCATATGTGCTCTCTCTCAGCTTTTGGAGTTCTAGAAGGACTTCCTTGTTGGGGTTATTTGGTAGACCTTTCTTATTGTAAATCCTTCAAGGATGAATCGTGTATTGTTTGGAGTTGGTAGTTGATGTTGGTGAAGCCCATTCGTTGTAAAATTATCTTGAGGACCTAGTCCTCCTATGGGCAAAATGCTCTTGTGACTTGCATTCATTATTTGGGTCTAATGGTAATAGGTAGTGGTGTGGCCTTCTGCACCACAATTATTGTAAATGGGATGGACTGGTGTGTATGCAATGAAAACCTAGACATACTATGATGAAACAAAACTCCCTCTCTATGATATTTTAAGGGATGAACTCTTTCACTTCTCAAGTTATTCTTAAGGTGGAATCGAATGTGGGTAAAACCTGTGAATTTATGTCTTCCCTTAGGTGGTAGTGGCTTGATGACACGGTTGTGTTGGCTATGTGAACTACTTGGGTATGTATCATGGATAAGGTGTAGTTAGATTGTTGTACTTTCCTACGAAAGAAACCTTCCAAAGAGGATCTTTCCTTTGGGTTAAAAAATCCAATGAAAGGTGTTGATCATGAGTTGCAATTGTTCCTAGCATGGTAGGAAAATTTAGATTATGGAAACCTAGATGTTCCTTGAAGAATTCATAATTATGGTTGTCCTTAGAGGTGATTTTACATGCTTTCTTGATCTAACCATTTAGAAAATGGTCCTTGTCGCATCTCTCAAAGTGGGAAGGATAGCTTATAAGATGCAAGTGCAACTGATCCTTTCCCATAAACAAAATAATGCAATTGTAATGGACCATGTGGTTGTGGGTGATGTGAGACATGTGGACAGAGGATTATCTTGGGGTTGACTACCCAACATATCCTCCACTTATCTAAGCATTTGATCAAGTGTTCTTGATGTTGGACTTTCTATGATGATGTCAATAACAAACTAGGTTAGTGTGCTATGATAGCTCTTGGAGAAGTTTTTCAAACAAGCTTTGGATCTTCTCTTTTGCTATGGAAATAGAATAGTGTTGGATGATGAAATGTGGATTGCGATGCTCGTGCATCTACGAACAGTAAGGTCAGGTTCAAAAGATCTACCTCTGTACCTTATTTTGAAGGGAGATCATGCTTGATTTCCTTCCTACTAGCCTAAACAAATGTGATGTGGGAAAACAAAAGAAAGTATGTGGGTGATATATATGTGGTGATCCAATATATAGATGGCTAGACCAATGAGACCTCATGGATCTTGATGCAATAACTAGAACTTGGGGTTTTGGCAAGGTTGAGTTGCTTGAGGAGACATGGCTCTTTTGGAGCATGTTCTCTCTCTTGGTTTTGGTTTCCCAAGTCCATTACCAAGATTCGTAGTAGCCCTGGCAAGCCCTCAAAATCAATGACAAAAAAATCAAGGAAATCGATGGGTGACAAGATGCCATTTGGAAGGGAACTACATTGGACTTGTGGAAGAAGATCTTGTCCTCTTGCATAGGTATGGGTCTATGCAAGAACACAAGTCTCTAGACCCAATAAGGAACAAATCTAGGAGGTGTCTTAGAGACGTTGGTCCTTTGGATTGGACTTCTACTCTTATCATAGAGTCGGAAACATTTTTGGAGTTCCTCCAAGTGCCCTTTGTATTTCATGCAAGGCCTTGAATGAAAGGACATATCAGGTGTTGGGGTTGGTACCTTCCTTCAAGCCTAGTGTTAGTTGAGTTGAGGGATTCCCTAGAGTTGACAGAGTTCCAAACCCACACTTGAAGTGTATTCTTGAAGTTATCCTAGGCTCTACTCCAAGGCCATTTCTTCTTTTGTGTAGGCGAGGATTGTAAGAGATGTCTTAGGATAGAGGTTCTCTTAGGCCATCCCCATGGTTTGAGGACCATGGAACACTCTGAGGTGTCCTTGGGTGGTACTCAAGTGTTAGAAAATCCATCCTAGCTTGGTGGCACCAAGCCAACAGTAGGACATCCTCCTGTTGTGTCCCTTTCAAAGTCCTCTTCATACTACCCTCACTTAGAGAACTACATGGCACTGATTCTACAGTGGTTGTAGATATGTAGGCAGGTAGGACTGGATAGTTTTGGTGCAATGCCAAGCCAAACCTTGTACCAAATCATGAGAGGTCTGGGGTTGAGGTGCCCCCTTGTAGATGCATTGTTTCCACTTCCACCGATGTTGTGTATAGGGTTTCTTGTGTACTTTTTTACAAGGTCCTCTTTCAAAGTTTAGTCATTCTTATTAAGGTGCATTCTCTTGTATTAAGAAGCTGTTGTGTTGTTCTCTCCCTTTCATGGGTTGCTTGCTTGTTTGAGGTGTATTCCCTAGGTCTTCTACCCCAAATCCATTGGATATTAGAGAATTCCTTGGGGTGCTAGACAACATTGGGATAACATTGTTACAATAACAGTCCTCATATACTAATCCATTGATCCTCGACCTAAAATTTCTACAAATTCTAAAAGTATGGTATTGTAAATGTAGTAGTCATCCTCAAAATGCCTACTTGGGTCAGCACATCAGCATATCTCAAAGCATAGGAAATGTTTATAATGATGGATAGCTTATAGCCTATCATGTCCTTTTGTGGCTAGGACTGCTCTAAGCTAAAGTCTTATCTTCTTAATTTTTACCTTAAGCCTTAACCAATAGTTTAATTGGCCTATGGAAAAGCTCAAAAGAAAATAAATATTTACTGCAAGAGAATCTTTATATGAGGAATCTTCTTTGCTGATGGGGTTATTTATTCTTAAAAAATAAAAATAAAAATGGGAAGTAGAGAAAGTACACTTCAATCTTTGCTTGCTCAAATGTTGGCATGCCTCATCTCAGTTGTATCCAAGTACAAAGTCATTTCTGTATTCATTTATGTATTTTGTAGTCAATTAAAAATTGTTTCTAAGTATAAAGTCATTTGTGTATTCATCTGCGTATTTTGTTAGCAATTAAAACTTGTTTCTGAGCCATGGCAAAAGATTGAAAAGCTTCTAGAGTAGAATGTGTCAAATCTACCAATCCAAAAAGTTTTAAGCCAAAGTTTTATATGCGCTAGATTTCAATTTCTAATGAAGAATTGAAAATGGTGATTGCATCTCTATTATTAAAACACTATTTATGTATGAAATTGGATTACAAGCAACATCTTTTGAACATACTTTTTGAGAAACTATGGCCTAGGGCATTTCCCATATGGGTATGGGTACAGAAATCTAGGAATGGTCTCAGCAATTAAGCATAATGTGATGTTTAGAACTTTCAACCAAAGGTTAATTCTAAATGAAAATAATCCTAAGGTTATATATAGGATGGGAATATAAAATGGCATACTGCAACATTTAAAAGAGTGTAAAGCATATGATAAAATAAAATTTTTGAAACACAAAATAATAAATCTAGTTTAATATCACATGTCACCAAACTAAAATTAAGTAAACTAGAAAATGGTGATGCCAGGTTTTTTAAAAGTAAGAGATTTTGAATTGTTTAGATGTAAACTAAAATGTAATGGATTCTGGCTTATGATAAAGCCAAATTTTTTGAATGACTAGTAAGTAGAACATATTACAAATATAATGTATATAATAGTTTATAAAGTTCAATAGAAAGTAGAAGGTTCATGATAGTGGAGACATATAAAATAACATAACAATAGAAAATAAAAATCAGTTCTAACATGAACTTTTTTAAATCAATTTAGAGTGGTACAAGAACTATGAATCTCACATAAAAAATGATTAAAGCTAACACCAGAAAAAAAATAGAAAAACAAAAGACCACTTAGCTCTTGATTGAGTTGTGGATTTCATCTATCAAGTGAAAGGCCACCTACATTAGCTTGCCAGCTCGTACCTCTAATAGCTACACTTCCTTAAGCAAATCAATGTGTTTGCTCTTCTCTTGATCTAGGAGCTAAACTTCTTGTTTAGGAACAAGCTACAATGGATCTCCTCTTCATCAACTTTCAAGAATCTAAACTAATTTAAGAATGAATTAAATGATGCAACAACCTCTAGTTTTAGAGAATATTAGTTAACGCCTTATCCTTAATAATGACAAGACCTTAGTTTCAACTAGGCATTCACAGCAATTAGACAGAAAATAGTATTCTAATCAATTGTCTTTACCAAATCATACCACACAAGTGCTCTCTTTGTACAGTGGTGCTACTCTAGTTGTTGCTATGATGCTTGCTATCATTTGTTTCCCCTTGTAGCACATACCAACACTTCCATTTTGTAGGTTACTATTGCTAACCACACCTCACCCATAGGTGCATCCATGTCTACTTCCTTGAAGAACTTGCAAAGTTGAATGTTATGTAACTGTTTATGGGAAAATCGATGGTTTGTAACGGTTCCATAAATGTGACCATTATGGAAAAACCAATGGTTTGTAATGGTTCCATAAAATTGACTATTCTGGGAAAATCATCGGTTTGTAACAATTACCACAAGAGTGATCTCATATTTGTCATTTAAACCAAAATTTTGGTAACTGACATTTTTCTAGCCTATAAAATGTTCTTGATGGGAGAATAAAGGCACCTAAAGAAATCATGGTAGTGTTATAGTTTTGGTCCTTATCACAAATGCTCAGAGTTTGCATACACCATCATTGTTGAACGTTGGTATGATAGAAGAATCAGAAAACTCACCACAGCAAGTTCATGTAAAGGCATCAATGGCTAGAGGTCAGTTTTGATTTATTTTCACATCTTGGATTCCTTGTGAAATTTGGTTATTATGTCGTTTGGCCAATGTTTTATGCACAATTTTTTCAACATTTGGTATCAAAGCCAGGTTTGGTCTCTATCTTGATGCTTAACCATATTTGTTTTGCCACTCTTAACTAAAAATCATAGGCGCAAAACAATTTTGACCTTGAATCCCAAAGGCCTCTAAGAAAGAGGATCCAAGCTACCCTAGATAGTCTAGCTAATTGCCCAAGGACTTGAAGAATGTAAATGAAGGTAAAAGGTGGAAAATGAAATTGCAAATTTGAATGAAAATTAAAACAAAAATTAAAACTTGAAATGAACTCTATGCAACAAATAAACTATAAACTTTATTAAAATAGCATGGTGCTTAAAGTATAAAGTTCAAAGAAATATAGTTTGTGTGCTCAAATGCACAAGAAGCTTGCTTGGATAGAGCTTGAAGCCTATTGGAGCTAGTAGGTTATGTTCTACAATCAAACTCCATAATCCAAGTACTTCCCAACTCTAATAACTAAGAACTCCTTGCCGGCTTTCACTTGAATTTGCAACTTTGGTTATCAATGGTGTAATGGTGATGTTTGACTCTTTTTGCAATGGTACTACACTAAGAGTCTCTAATGCTCCGATAGATACCAATATGCTCCAAAAGTCTTTCCAATGTCACATGGATTCAAAGTGCTTAAGGTTGCAAGGGTTGTTAGGTTGCAAAAATGTTTAGGCCCTGAATAAGGTGTTCAAGTTTGGCTTTTATAGGCTTTAAGATTGCTGATTTTAGATTGTAGATTTTTGTCATGATTACTGACAAATTAGTGTTGTTTGCAAGTGTAACAAGTCTTAATCCTCAATGTAGTTATCCATTTTTGGTAAGTTTTGACACTCCAAGATTATCAAAATCATGCCAGATATTAAAAATAGTAAACAAACTTTTGTTACTACACTAGCTTCACCTAAACTATGATGGCCTCAAAGAGCTATGCTAGCATAGTTGAAATCTGCTAGAAAATATGATGACTATGTTGGCCATGTGAAGATTGCTAAGAATTTGTGATATGCTACTACTACTAGAAATTTTGATGACTATGTTGCCCATTACTACAAAAATGGAAAACCTAAGAACTCTAATGTTGGGTATGTGTAGTTCCAGTGTAGTAAAGGCCATGACCACCATAAAACCTATGAAATGCCAAATTTGGTGGTCATTAAGGAATTTTCAACCTTCTCATGCCTCAATATAGACATGAAATTACTTATCCCACTTGGGAAGTGAGGTAGTTGCAACTTATGAGGCATTTTTCAACTCTAAAAAGCTAAATTATGCAAGATTGTAGCTCATGGCTCACAAACCTTACATTTACAATAAAATCTTTCATTAAGTTAGGTGGTGAAGGTTACAAGTTACAACATGAATTTTCTTGATGGTGTTTTATTGGCCCCTCTTGATGTTTTGAGGACTAACTTGAGAGATATCAACAAAGAATACAAAGCCCCATCACAAGTCCATCACCAACACTTCCTCTCCATGCTTAATTTCATCAAACCATGTTAAAGAGTGCTTGTGATGATGGGATAAGTGTTATGATGAGATGATATGGGTTTAAGGCTATATTTATTCACAAGGAAATGGGCATGAAGGTTAAAAATGAGTTCCATATTTGACATCATAATTATATCATGGTGGTGACGCTTTGGCTTCTTGATATGGTCTTTGCACTTTATGCTTTGGAGTGTTGGTCACTTGGTAATGACTTTGAGGAACCACACCTCACTCCAAGGTTTTTCTTAGGTTTTTAGGCTTCTTCCTTTGTGCATTGGGAGCCATTGATTTGTCTTTTGAGCTTCTTCAGCCTTTTTGCTTCTTGGCAATTTGCTTCCCCATTTTTTTAGGATGAAACCTTCCTTGGGTTTCATTTCCAAGGTTGGGTTTGATTTGGTTCTTCCATTAAATGAGATGTATTACATTCACTAGAATTAGTGGAGCATGATGAAGGATATGTCAAATGACCATAATGCATGGATGTCAAGCATAGGTCAACATTGTTGTTTAGTATAAGGAAGGTTATAATTAGGCTATGGGATGGTGGCTTAAAGGGGGAATAATGGGAGTGATGTGGAATAAGCACTCTTGGCATGGTAGGATAAGCTAACCAAATCTTACATATCAAGGTCACGTGGTAACTTACTATCATAATGAGTTGCACCTTTGCAATGACTTCACGCTTCATCTTGCAAACATAACTCCAAGAGAACATGAAAAAAAATAAAGAAAACATGTTGTTACATGATAATACATAAGGCCACATGAGATAATAAGTAAACCAAGTCACCATAGGTCCTTATTGTTACAAAGGTTTATAGTTTTTTTACTATCCTAAATAGAGAGAGAAAGAGGGAAAGGTCATCTAGGCTCGCTTGTCATATTATTGGTTTGTTCCTATAAAGAAGATTGTATTAGATGTAATAAGGTTTTAGATAGGAATAATTGACTGGATTGGCCAACTCATTCCCATCCATGTCTATCACTCTGAAGGCTCTATTGCCATAGGCCTTGGTGATTAAGAAAGGTCCTTTCCAGTTAGCTTAGAACTTGTCCACATGCTCACAGATAGCCTTGAGGACTAGGTCTTCTTTCTTGATCCTTCATTTATTTAGGTCATGGTAGTGCCATTGCTTCTGCCTCTCCTGGTATCGCTTGATGTGAGCAAGTGTCCATACTTGTTGCTCTTCCACCTAATTTAGATCAAGGATACGTAGCTCTTTATTCTATTCATCATTGATGAAGTCTGATAGAGCCACCCTCAGTAATGGAACCTGAAATTTAATAGGAAAAACATCTTCAAAATCATAAACTAGGATATATGGGGTTGCACTAGTCGCAGTTTGATAGGTTGTTCAATAGGCCCAAAGTGTGTGGACAAGCCTTTCACCCCACTTATGTCTGATATTATTCAGCATCTTTTTTAGCAAGTTTAAGATGGCCTTGTTACTAGCTTCAACTTTTCCATTTGCTTAAGGGTAGTACGATGATGAAAAGAAATGCTTAATGCCTAGGTATTAACAAAAGGTTTTTGTTCCTTGGCTACTAGAGTATGGTCCATTAACCATGACTATGATTAAGGGTATGCCAAAATGAGCTACTATATTATCCAATTGAGATGTTTTCTTTGTTAGGGGAATAGCTTTAACCCACTTTGTGAAGTATTCAATTAGAGTGATGATAAACCTATGCCTTGCAAAAGACTTAGACATTATAGGTCCAACGATGTTCAATCCCCACCATTGAAACAACCGAGTTATTCGAGTAGCGTGTAACTTAGTTGGTGGCACATGTATCAAGTTGTTATGCCATTAGTAGGTGTTACAAGTTTTGACCTTCTATAGGTAGTTGCTTTCCATATAGGGCCAATAATAGCCTAGATATCTAATTTTAGTAGTCATGGCTCTAGGTCCTATATGCCCCCCATGTACGCCCTCATGAACTTGCTCAAGGACTATGTGGGCTTCAATTTTACCTAAGCATACTAACAATATGCCATCATAGGACCATCAACATAATGTGTTATTGCTACAATGACATATTATTTCAATCTTTTATGTATAGTGTCCTTTTGAGAAGTAGTTAGGCCATGTGGAGATTCACCATGCATACGGTAAAACTTGGTATCATCATACCACTCCTTTTGAGGAGCAGTACTGATAGAGGCTATGAAGTTGTCCTCAGTGTTCTACATGATGAAAATAGCATAATTGATAGTCAATGAAGAAAACTTACTAAACACATCAGTTGTCACACTAAGGACCCAGGTTGCAATGACATCAGCCAATGTGTTTTTGGTTCAAGGTATATGTTGGATACCAACATTTGTAAATTATTGCATTAGTTTCTTGCTGACATCACAATAAGGTTGCACATGTTTGGCTTTACATGCATAAACCTTGGTTACTTAGTTAACCAAAAGTTGTGAATGACCTTTAATCATTAGGCATTTGATTCCTAGGTCACTAGATACCATCATCCCCTTGATCAATCCTTCTCTACCACATTGTTGGTACATGGAAATTAAAAATGGTAGGCAAAGGGTTGGATTTCACCGAATGGGAATGTTATGATGATGGCTGCACTAGTCCCATGGGTAGTTGAAGCTCCATTAAATTACATAATTTCCTTGTAGCCCTTAGGTATGTCACCAACAATGTTAACATGCTCATTAAGGAACTTAGGATCAATGGTTGCATGATCTTCCACTAGGAAAATGGTAAGTTGTGTAGCTATAACTTGACCTTTTGTTGAGGCTTGGGAGATGTAATGCATGTCAAACTTGGTTGTTATGGCTTTCCAATGGGCTATACAGCTACTCTCATAGATATTAGTCATGATGGCTCCAAGTACATTGTCCTTGCAAATGATGTTGACTTGGCTCCTAAAGAGGTAGTGTCTCTATTTCTTAAATGAGAAGACAAGTGCTATACAATACTTCTCCACTTCAATGTATTGGATCTCATAGGCATTAATGCATGGCTTAGGTAGTATATAGGTAACTCTACCCCATCATCCTATTTCTAACAAAGTAGATAGGTAATGGACGTGTCAAAGATAGCAAGGTAGATGTAAAAAGGTCTACCCTATTTCTAATAATACTAAAACAAATATGTCAGTGTTAGATTTAATCGAGGGCTGTGTGATGGCTTTACTTTTGCCTTGCAATGGTTTGATAATGTCTTGATCAAATTTAGGTTCTAACAAAAAACTTGGTTTCATGCGCTTTCACCTCATCATAATGAGATTTGATTAAGGCATCCTCTGTAATGTTTTGGGTTTCAAGGTTAAGGGTAGTCAAGCCATTCTAGGGTGTTAAGGCTACATGGTTTAAAGGCTTTCAAGCTCTTAATTTAGGCATTGCAGGACAACTTGGTCAAACAACATTACAAGAAGGGTCCATTCAAGATTTAAGGCTAGTTGAATTAATTTCTCATCTTCATGGCTCAATCATGCATGTCAATCATAAGCACATCAAGTAGCATCTACATGATATAACTACCTAACAATGATAAAATAATGAAAGACACTATAAATATATGGAAAAATAAGGCTAGAACATAGTAAAATAAGGCCAAGGTAGATTAAGGGCCAAAATTCTATAAAATAACATCAAATGATGTTAAAGGATGTCAAAAAATGATAAAACAAGGCCAAACGAGGTCAAAGGTGGTTGAAAGTAGTAATACTTACTTTTTAGTTGATCTTATGGTAAAATAAGGAAAAATCTGGTGACAACAACCATAAATGATCAAAGTAAGCAAACATTTAGAAAAAAACACACTACAAGTTATTAAAGGAAATAAAAATATAATTAAACTAAGCTAAAACTTATGTAAACTAATTGTAAACTACTTGAAAACAAAATTTTAGTTGGTTATACACTCAAAAATACTAAAGTCTTAAATTCTTAGCTTATGGGGATTGTTTCCTTGGTGTGTGGGCAATCTGGATTGCTATCACATCATGTGGAACCCAATTCCTCAACGTGTGAAGGATTTTGGCCAAGCTTGAGAATTGTTTGACTCAATTTAACCATCTTTAAGTTGTTCAAGATCAGTGTAGGGCTTGTCAAAATGTCTTAGGCTGAGGATTAGCAAGTTTGGACTAAGTCCTTCTTGCCAAAACCTTCATACACTAAGCTCATACACTGGCCAATGTATGGGACTAGTATCCTAGCATATGGGATTAGGACATGGAGTTTCCAAGAAATTTTGACTTAGTTTTTTTCATTCTCAGGCTTCCAAGATAGGGTCTAGGCACTATAGAAGGGCTTAGGTAGCTTGTATGGTCATTTCAAAGTCGTTTTGGGCTAAATAAGAGCTTGTTTTTAGCTCATACATTGGCTAGCATATGACAACTACCTCCCTAGCATATGAAATTAAGATTTCAATTTTTAAGGTCTCTTTGACTAATGTTTTTGTTGCTCCAGCTCCTTAAGTCAGCATACAAGATCTAGCACTACAAAATAGCTCTTTTTAACATCATGGAAAGGTCAAGAAAAAATTTTCTCAAGGCCCACACACTCCCCATACACTGGCCAACATATGGGCTCAATGCTTGCAATGTAGGAGGCTTAAATTACTCTTCTAAGAACTAAAACCTGGTTGATGCTTAAGCTTACCTTATGCCTTAGGCCTCTAGGCTTCCACTAGTCAATTTTCAAGTTGTTTTAAGCAATGAAAAGTGGTCACATGTCTCCCATATGCTTCACATACTTTGGCCAACATATATGCTCTATATGCTCAGTGTATGAGGCTTAAACTTAGCTTTTAAGGGGTGAAAATTGGTCAAAGTTTGACCTTACCTTATGCCTTAGGCCTTCAGGCTTCCACTAGTTGACTTTTGAGTCATTTTAACCTAAGAAAGCTAGTTAAAAAGCTACCATATGCTCATCATACGTTGGCCAATTAGTGCATGAGGCTTAAATTTAGCTTTTAAGGGCTAAAACATGGCCAAAATTTTGGCTTATGTTATACCTTGAGCCTCTAGGCTTCCACTAGTCCATTTTTTAGTCATCCTAATCCAAGGAAGCTAGTGAAAACCCTTCCATATGCTCCTCATATGCTAGCCAACATATAAGCTCTATGTGCTTAGCATATATGGCTTAAATTCAAGTTTTAAGGGATGAGAAGTGATTAAAGTTTGGACTTATGTTATGCCTTAGGCCTCTTGGCTTCCACTAGTCAATTTTTAAGTCATTTTAACTAAAGGAAGTTGGTGAAAAGCTTCCCACATGCTCCTCATATGATGGCCAGTGTATAAGCTATGTGTGCTCAACGTATAAGGCTTAAATTTAGCTTTTAAGGGCTAAAACATGGCCAACATTTGTGCTTACAGTATGCCTTGAGCCTCTAGGCTTCCACCAGTCAAGTTTTCTTGAGTCTTTTTGACCCAAGGAAGCTGGTGAAAAGCCTCTTATATGCTCCTCATACATTGGCCAACATATAAGCTCTATGTGCTCAATGTATAAGGCTTAAACTTAACTTTTAACAATTGAAAAGTGTATAAAGTTTGGTCTTATTTTATGCCTTAGGGCTCCAGGCTTCTACTAGTCTATTTTTTAGTTACTTTGACCCAAAGAAGTTGGTAAAAAAGCCTCCCACATGCTTCTCATACGCTGGCCAATGTATAAGCTCTATGTGCTTAATGTATAAGGCTTAAATTTAGATTTTAAGGGATGAAAAGTGGCTAAAGTTTGGGCTTATGTTATGCCTTAGGCCTATGAGCTTCCACCAATCAATTTTTGAGTCATTTTAACCCAAGGAAGCTAGTAAAAAGCCTTTCATATGCTCCTCATAAGCTAACTAGCATATAAGCTCTATGTGCTCAGTGTATAAGGCTTAAATTCAAACTTTTGAGGGCTAAAAAGTAATCAAAGTTTGAAATTATGTTATGCATTTGACATCTAGGCTTCCACTAATTGATTTTTGAGTCATTTTGACCTAAGAAAGCTGGTGCAAAGTCTCCCACATGCTCCTCATACACCAACCAACATATAAGCTTTATGTGCTCAATGTATAAGGCTTAAATTCAGCTTTTAAGGGCTAAAAATTGGCCAACATTTGGGCTTATCTCATGACGTAGGCATCTAGGCTTCCACAAATTAATTTTTAAGTCATTTTAACCCAAGAATGTTGGTAGAAAACCTCCCATATGCTTCTCATATGTTGGCCAATGTATAAGCTCTATGTGCTTAGCGTATAAGGCTTAAATTCAACTTTTAAGGGTTGAAAAGTGGTCAAAGTTTGGGCTTAGGTTATTTCTTAGGCCTCTGGGATTCCACCAGTCAATATTTTAGTCATTTTCATCCAATGAAGTTAGTAAAAATTCTTCCATATGCTCCTCATATGCTGGCTAGCGTATAAGCTCTACTAGACATCCTAAACCAAGTCTGAAGTGTAAGCGTTAAGCTAAATAGTGGTTGAAGCTTTGTACACTGCTATGTGTTGTTATAGATTATAACAATAATTTTTTTTTTCATTTTTTATGTTTTGTAATCTTTGGTGTAAAAGGCTACTAGTTAAAATGATTAAAAGATAAGATTATGAAGCAAAGTTTAATGATGAAATGCAAAAGTGTAAAATAATGTGTATTGGATTACACTATAAATATAAGAGAGATAAAAGGAAGAGATGCCACCAATTTACTAGTTTTAAGCCCTAGTAGGGCATCATGCTACCAGTTTTAAGCCTCGGTGAACCATGTGTTGCAAATTTTAGGCCTTGGTAGGTCATCATCTTGCAAATTTTAGGCCTTAGTGGGCCATTATGTTGCCATTTTTAGGCCTTGGCAAGCCATCATCTTGCTACTTTTAGGCCTTGGTAGGCCATAATTACTCTTACCTAGCAAGCATGGGAAATTTTTGAATGAAAACACACCAATAGGATAAACATGGAAGCATGATATAAAGTTGTAAAGGTAAATAAGTGATTATTGACAAAGGAAAGAATAAGACATTTATTATGAACTTGTTGTTTGATCTTTTATTAATTAAAGAATATTTTCTACATAATTTTATATTCACCATATCTTTTATTTAAAATGGAAAATTATAGGCATTTTCATTGGTCATCTCATGACACAAAGTTGGTGTTGCTAGCATTGTTGTTGTTCTTATTGTTGGCCCCAATCTAAGTATCAAGAGTTTCCTCTTGAAACTCCACCTTCAAATCTCAAATAATGTTGACATAGTTAACTTATGGTAGCAATATATCATCATCACAAATGACAATTTCATCACCATCATATGGTAGATGAAACTCCTAATGTATAGGAGATGAGACTGCCCAAAGCTTCACTAACCATGGTCTTCCTAGGATTAAGTTGAAACCAAGTATCTCTTTGACCACTGGGAAGTTAGCAGATGTGGAAAATTATTTTTTGACTATGAAATCCAAGGAAATAGAACCTTATGCTACTACTTGTGACTCATTAAATGACTTGAGTGCTAAGGTAGTGGTTTCTTGAATGTTCTTAGTTAAGCCTAGTTTTTTGACAACCGTGTATGGTATCATGTTGGTTATTATCCCATCATCCACATGAACATGATGAACCTTGTACTTGCCAATATGTATAGTAATGAGAAGATGAGCATATAGCACTTCCCTATTTCAAGAGTCAACCTTTACCCCACTATCATGAAAGTTAAGCATGGGTTGATGCTCATTTTACGTAAGTGAAGCTTGCTCAATGACAGAGTGGATGGACTCTTTATTGGAAAGCATGTATCTATTCATAGGGATAGAAGTCAACACTTGAGCTAGTGTGTCTTTATGAATAGGAGAGGTCATGACTAGGTCATACAAGTTTAGTAACATGTTCTTTTATTTGAGGAACTGTTTGGCTTATTCCATCATTGTGAGGAAATTCTTAGCCTTGGCATATGATCTTCCAACCTTTGTGTTTTTAATTTTCTCCATCCTTCCTAGACTTTGTGGCTAAGGTTTTGACATGTGTGCCTTGGGCCCCTTATCCATTGATGTAGCTAATCTTGGTATAGGACTCAAGGGGTTAACTTGCATCCAACCCTTTTTTTGTTGGCCACCTTGAGTGAGCTTAGTGGTTGGCCTAGAAACATGTTATTTTCATCACCATTGCAGTGATTATTTCTTGCTAACTGTTGAGTTACTTATCACTATAAGTAGGCTTTGGTTATGTGTTATTGCAAGTTTGCCTATAGAAGGTGGAGGGATCCTAATAAAAAATGGTTTTCTTCCTTTAAGTTATGATGTTATTACCATTGAAGGAGAGATACATATGATGAAAGGCTTCTTAGGAGCTAAGGCAAGTTGTACCTATATAATGAAGGGCTTTCTAGGGTTTGTGTTCTGAGGTTATGGTGGTACCCTGATAAAAAATGGTTTGCTAGGAGAATTAGACCATTTGGCTTCTATGAATGAGGCTACAATATAAATGTTATTATTGGTACTTGAAGAGTTTGGCTTGTTCAACACCAACGCTCTNGAATGAGGCTACAATATAAATGTTATTATTGGTACTTGAAGAGTTTAGCTTGTTCAACACCAACGCTCTATGGTTGATCATCTTCTAGAGGTCATCCTTTAATGCTAGGAAAAAATTAATGTCATGACTAGCCATTTTATGATAATGGCGAAACCTATCAAGTCTAAAGTACTTTGGTAGCTTTAGATCATCTTTGGTTGCTATCGTTGGGTCTCTAGCTATGTCACAAAGATGATCATGCCTCTTATGAGCTTCCTCAAATAGTTTCTTATGTTGTATATGGTTGTCATTAAGTAATTGTTCTAAAATCTCAAAGGGCTTCATTAGTAACTTAGTGTACTTTGATCTATCCTTCCACCCAAAGTTTGATCTTGGTTAATTGGGAGTGTAGGAAGTAGATGATTAAGATAAGTTAGAAGATGTTTTGTGTGGTGATGATTCTCACTTTTCTACTTATTTTGTATCCTTGGATATTGTAGCCATAGTTTTCTATTCTTGCCTAGTTTTATTCCTATCCCTCTTTGTATGTTGATTTTTATAGGCCACATAGGCTAGGTCGTTACTTTCCTCAGTTGTCTCCTTGATTTTCTTAGTTGTGAAAAGGCTTAGCTAAGTGATTGGATTTCTAAGTAGTAGAGGTTTGACTTGATGAAGTCATTTACTACTTCCTTGAAGATGGCCAAGAGGTGAGTTTCAAAGATAGGCTCTAGAATCTCATTGAACGTTGAATTCCATCTTTGAATGAACCTTTTAACTAGTTCAAGTGGCCCCTGCCTCACCTTCATAAGTTGATTTGATGTAGCATCTAGCTTCAAGATATATTTGAAGTAGTTAACAAATTACTTTATTAAGTTTTCAAGGGAATAGATGGCACCTTTGGACAAGGTTTGATACCAACCTAAAGCATTTTCCTTTTTCCTTAAGAGACATAGGAAAAATGTGTAATATTGTATGAGCTAAGCTTACAAAAAGAGGTACTTAGAACAAAAGATGACTAGATGTGTGTTCAAATCCCCTTTACCATTGTATTTGGTGAGGTTTGGTATAGGCATGTCCACATGTAATGTTATTTGGGAAATAGTAGGGCTTATAGGATCATCTTGATAAAAATCTATAATCTTGATTGTCTAATTTGTACTAGCTTTGAGCTTCCATAGCTCTTTGGTGAGGCCTTGGATCATTTGGAAGGCTTGATCCAAGCCTTGGGGCATCCATGTAGATTGTGGTGTTTGCCCTGATGGTTGAGGAAAAAGTTGAGTAGCTTGACGTTGTGTGATTAACATTGGTATAAACAGAAGAGGTTGTGTGATTGCTTTCATAGGAGGGTTAAATAATGAAAATGATTTTTGCATTGAAACTTATGGTATGAAGGGGACAAAAGGAGTGTAGGAGGCTTGTGTTGCTTGGGATCCTAGAGAGGGTTCCACTAGTATGATGAAGGGAGGCAACGAGATAGACATCATTGGGGCTCAGTGCATGGAACAAGGTTGAGTGGAAAATGACATTGACAAGAATAGTGGGGCAAATTAGGAAACAAGCTAGGCTTAATATGTAGCAATGATAGGTGTCAACCCAAACATGGTGGGATAGGAAAGAGGATAGCAAGGCACCTATCCTACAAGGGATAGTAGGGGTATAGGGCTAGAGGAAGTTGCTTGGGGAGTTGACTATTGGAAAAGGCTCTATATATAGGTATCAAGCTCATGGTATGCTTCAAACTTATCATGTTCCTCTTGGTTTTTCTCTAAACTAACTTTCTCACTTAACTAATCGAAGTCTATTAATTGTGTCAAAAAATAGGTATAGAAATTCATTAGAGGAATTTGGTCATACAGTGAGGAAATATATTCCTTTCCGTTTCGGTGTATAATCTCATACTAATGCTTGGCGTCAGATTCAAAGTGAGGTATGAGGAGGCCTACTTATATTTTGGCATAGATAAAATTGTAAAAATTCTTGTTAATGATTGTAAATTCTAGTTCTTGCCCCCTTCACCTAAGCAATTACCTATATGCTATAACTGTTGAATCCTTAGGATCATAGACATGAACAACCTTTTGATTGAAGGCCATTTGTGTTATGTGGTAATATCATAAAGGCAAGAGGCATAAAGTGTAATAGATCAATTAATTGGTCAAGGTAATAAAGATTTTGATTTAATTTAATCTTTTATATTTTAAATTTTTTTAAATTAAATTAAATCACTTTGCATAAGACTACAATGTAAGAAGCTATAGCATGAAATGTTACAACATATTTAAGCTGTAGTGTGAAACTTTACAACGTATTTAAGTTATAGCATAGATGGTTTGTAGTGTATTTAGCTCCTAGCGTAAATAGCATTCAATGTAAATAGCTTCTAGCCTAAATAGCTTCCAATGTAAATAGCTTTTAGCATAAATAGCTTCTAGTGTAAATAGGTTTCAACATAAATAAGCTTTTAGTGTATATGCTCCGCAACGTATAAGCTTCCAAGCATATTGTAACACCCAGCCCTAGGGTAGGGTGATGCCTAAGATCACTAGTAATAACACAATAGAAGCATGATAAACTGAAAGCTAATGATATATAAAATATGTTAAGAATAAGTCACTCAATATATAATGAGTGGAAGGTTAAGCTACACAAAAAAAATCCATGCCAAACCAAAGACTAAGTGTACATTTTAATTTATAATACTACATGTCTCTACATAACCAAAAATCTACCCTACTCTCATAAGATACAAAAACACATAAGCATCATCATTATGTATATAGGAGTATAGAGGGTTTCATACAAATATAAATAGTCCATACTACTATACATGGAAATATACATTAACCAATCCTTGAAGATTTTCCCCTCCTCTACTCTCTCTCTCTCTCTCTCTCAAAATCCTCATTTGTGCTCCTATAACCTCCACCTGTAACTAAATAAAGTCATTATAAAACTAAGTGGGGAGCCTTTACACTTTCCCTACTAAATGGTCAATAAGTGCTACATTGGAGAACAGGAGTGGGGTACAAGACAACCTACATCAATTGTTAGTCTAACTCATGCTCAAAGCAACACATGTACACACACCGTATCACACATAATATTGGCATAATCATTACCAAAGAAAATAGATGGCTATCATAAAATTGCAAACAAAATCATTGCTCAACATAATCAATTATATCTCCATCACACTACATACCCTACATCTTCACTATCATGCTTGTGCAATCATACCTACTCTATATCATTAAGCAACACATGATCCACACAATCACAATCCAATCATAATATATATTTTTCTAGTGCTCTAACACACAAATTAATACTATCATATATGCAACCTATGTGGTCACTAGCATATCCACACTTAGTGTAACATGTGAAATGTTATCATAAGTACTCATAAACAGCCATTGCCTACAAGCATTTTATCAGTCTTTTATTTATCCAACCAATGCTAGGGTATGTCAACCTATGACTCATAACCACTAGCCTTATTGAGGTTTGGCTATAGGGACAAACACACCTATGTCATGTACCAGCCATAGGGACAAACACACCTATGCTCTCACATTCTTACGATGATGTCTACAATAAGAGCATCACTAATGCATCACAATGGAGGTCAATCCATAACTACCTCCAAGGTGTTTCTTCACCAACCAACCCTCACCCTTATGCTAATACCACCCTCTAATGACTACACAAATGTCATTACGAAGACATGTACAAATCCAAGCTAGCTTAAGCTAATGCATGTTGCAAGCACAACACACCCAAAACAAACAGAATATGACTATATACATCCACATCTATCAGTCACATTCATTTCATGAAATCAATACCATAAGTTGACCAAACAAATTTTGCACTACAATCATATTTCATAAACTACATGTAATTTTGTAAAAATGACCTCTATTGTAATCACCAAGAGAATATATGCCCAAAAAGAAAATCAATTCCATGATTAGAAAGTACTTTCCAAGAAAATCCCAATGACACTAATTTCACCTAAATTGAACTTCTGGAAGCAAAGTTATGTGTGTTCAAAGTTTAATTAATAAAATAATATTCAGTTATAGCTAGTGATGATTGAAACTCTTAGAAATACCTACACCACAATAGGCTCCTAAAATATAATATTCCAACCATGTTAATCTCATCAACATCACATATCATATTACACACATCCACATCATATCATACATCACATATTTATTAATAAACAATTCGCAACCAAAACTATGAAGTTGTGGGAAATTTATGCAAAATAACATGTCCAAGCTTAATCTTTTAACTATCTGCTCCACATGTTCACATCGCATGATCATATACACTAATTCGACACAAAAATATAAGGAAAAAGTTGAAAAAAAATCCCACCAATTAAAATTGTTGCATCAAAAAGTCTCAAAAAAACATAAAATCCTCAAAATTCGACAAAACTCCATTTTGCTCCAAACAAGTTCCGCATGCACATAGATACAACCAATAGTAATTCCAAATCCAAGCTCAAAGCAAAGAGAAATCTAAAGAGTAAAAAGGTGAAAGAAACCTAAAGAAATGAAGAAGAAGAAGCTTCAATATGATTTCTATTCGTGCCCATACCCAAAAAAAAAGAAACCCAAATTTTATGGATCCACAAAAGGCAATGGTACTTTCTTTTGGTAGTGGAAAGAGAAAACATGATGAAGGCATATTATATTTGGATATGTGTGATGCATAAACATTATATACATAAAGTACCTCAAATACATTCCCTTTTTCTCCTTTTTGCACATCACATGAAAAAGATTATTTTCTTTATCCCCCAAAACTAATACCCCACACTTCAAACATGCATAACAAACACATCGAGACTCCAAATTAAAATATGTTTAAACCTATGAGGTCCCTAACAAATACTCTACACATGCACATGCTAAAATCCTATCCAAACATCACATAAAATAGCACTACAATTCAAATGCATAAATACCAAAATTACATATAAAACATAAATGCATATCAAATAGGTGCTCTTATACCCCAATCCAACACCCCTACTAGAAACACCACCTGTCTAACATATCACACAAGGCTAGTGTACATAATCATGTTAGCTAAGCATATAAAGACAACATAATTGTAACATAAAGACAAAGCCTCATAACATATAAAGTACAATTATACTAAACTAACTCATCCTTGACAACCCACTGAGACTACACACATAATCGTATAACCATACCCAATGTATATAGATGGGATGTAACACATATAAGCTTTGGAAGTCTTAGTGTATAAGGTGCACAATCTATGAGCTTCCTAGCATATAGGAGTCTCAGCATATAAGTTGTGCAGCCTTAACTACGCTGGTGTAAGTAGCTACAACAACACTATGAACTACATTGGAAAAAATTAAAAATTATTTTTTTCATAGCTTAAGGTGCAGGAAACTATAGTAGTGCACTACACTAAGAAAAAATTAAAATTTAATATTTTTGTATTTTAAAGTATAGGGAATGATGGTAGCACTACAAGTTGTGCTTGGAAAATATTTAATGTAAAGAGAATGTTTGAAAAGGTTACTAGTTATATGCTAGGTTTTGGATAATCATCCAACCAAAGTTTAAAGTACAATGTATACACTATGTTTTGGGAAACCCAAAATAAAAATTTTACAAAGTTGAAAGCTAATATTGGTTGCAGGTCATACATTGGCCTTAGTGCACATCCATACCAAATTTTGCAAACAAAATTAAAAGTGCAATTTTGCTATAGGCTATACACTAGGCTTTAGAAAGCCTAAGTGACAAAGAAATTGAAAATTAAATAAACTAGAAAGCCTAAGTGCAATTTATACATTGGATTTTAGAAAACCCAGCACTTCATGGAAAAATAAAAAATAAATCCAAACTTGTTGTAGTTTATATGTTGAGTTTTAGAAAAATAGAAAATAAGGAAAAACTAATTTTAAACTGCACATTGGACTTTGGAAAAGCCCAACACCAATTTTAGAGTTAAAACAAGACCCAAATAGGTTATGCTAGTTTTGGGAAAACCCAAAACAAATTTTTGTAAGTTACAAGTATAAAAGCTAAAGCCAACACTAATAGAAAAAATTTTACAAGAAGTTTTTATGAAGAAGTTGAGCAAAGCCCCTTCTTCTAGCACCAAAAACTATAACGCTTGAAAAATTTAGTGCTAGAAGGCTAAAAATTTCAACATGAAACAATTTAACTTCGAATTCACAGGCCTTGAATCTGAAGTTGCCAATCACCCAGGGACTTATCAGTTGTTACTGATGTAAATAAAGTGAAATTGTAAGTGTAAATCTAAGTAAATAAAAGCATAGAATAAATTCTTAATGAATAAATAAAATTACAAAATTTTATTAAAATAATGAAAGTTCCACATAAACAAAGTTCAAAAATACAAATTTTTAAGTTTTAATGCACAAAGAGCCAAAGTGAAAATGCTTGGAACTTGATACAGCTAGCAAGGTATGCTCTATAGTTAGCTCTGCTTTCAATAGTCCTGTATATTTTGCTCCTCAAACTTGCCATTGGTTTCTCTATCATTAGGATCTGTGCTAGGATAAAAGAGTGGCTATGGACTCTTGATAGATCTGCATTGCTCTAAATGCAAATTGCCAAAATTTCTTACAATAAATTCAACTCTAGCTTAAATAGGTCATTGGGTTCCTAATTCGTTACTATAAATTTCTGCCATGATTGCTGATAGATTACTGCACATTTCTAGGATGTGCAAGGCATCTCTTAGCAACATATGAGTAAATTTAGCCAGTTTTCTACTCTTCTACACTACCTCCATACACTACCTAGTGTATGGGGTAGGGATGCCCAACATATGAATTCAAAACCCAAATCCTATACGCTATCCTTACAAGTTTCCTAGTGTATAAGCCTACAATAGCCAATGTATAGGCTAAGAAATGCCAGATTTTATGGCCTGTAGAGCACTTTCAATCCTTCCAAGTCTAGGTACATGAACTTTGTAGCTTCCTCCATATGGAAGATAAGACATTCATGGCTTATGAAGCATTTTTTGGCCTCCATAAGTTGGGATGTATGAGATCTACAACATATGAGCTAAAAATCCATTCTTGGTTTTCTATACACATCTTAGGCTAGTGTAACTATTACTAGCATTACCAAGTAACTTTATTATTAAGAAAATCAAGCAAAGTTACTATTGGGTTACCAAATAATTATACTTTATGCTCGAAACCAGTCATATTTATTCTACCTTACTAATAAACTTAGAATAATAAATGACTTAAGAAAGCTAAATGACTTAATGAAAGTAAACATTATGGAAAAGTAAATTTATGCTAAGTGATATGGTGTAATGATGAAGAATAATCTTGATCTTTATTTTTCGTTCATGAATTGTGTTTAGGAATAATCCACTAGAATAAAGATTTTGTACAATTGTAATTCACCACACTATGAGCATTTACTCTAACTTCAAGAAAATAAAGTGCAAGAATGTCGCTAAGTGTTAGAAAAAACTTGTCTTTTTGATGTGATAATAGGTTGGTATTTATAAGCATGACCATGGCCCACTACATCATATCTACGATGATGTATGCAAAGATATGATATCATAATTACGATATCATAGTATGTAACATAAATTGTTTCATCATACATCTTGAATAATGTTATTGCAACTTAGGAGGGACTACAATGGACTTCTAATACTAACCAAGACATTGCTTTTATTAAGTTATAATATTCCAAAGCTTATGATATGACTGAATAAAATTACATTATTTCTTATCTCTATAAACTAGGATTTGATCATTATTTTATTCAACTTGTCTGTACCTTGCTCACTAATGCTAATGCTGAAGTTGCTACTAATTTTCTATTAAGCTTCTCCTTTTCTCTTCAATGATCAGTTTTCTAACTCATTATATTTTTATTATTGTTGTAGATTTTTTTTCACATAATTTACATTATGATCTACAAATGAATTTCATTAAGAAAATTTCAATTAATGATTAAGACATGCAATCATGTTTCAAATGATTCTTTTTTTATAATCAAAAATTCCCTACAACATATCAATACTCTTTTAGCTAGAGTGGAGGTTTACTGCATGTTATCTAGCTCTTGATTTAACTGGTAAAAATCTTTCATTTATTGTAATGACAATATTAATAATTGGATTACTCTCAAGCCTTGAAAAATCTTGAAAAAATATTCTGTCTTCAAAATTTTAGGAATAACTTTTTCTTTTGAGCCTAATATTACTATTTTTCAAAATTATGTGGTTGATAAAATTGAAAAGAAACTTGATAAATAAAAAGAAAAAAAGTTTATCCTTGTTGACAAAGTTTTAGTTATTAAGCAAATGCTTCGATCAACTCATGTTTATTACTCTAGTTATTAAGCTCCTTCTAAAACTTCTTATGAAAGAATTGATTGTATTATCCATTAGTTTCTTTAGTTTGCTAAGCAACATTAAAAAGGTTTTTCTAGAAATACTTGAAACATTCGCACTAGTAATAAGAAAGATGAAGGTCTTGGCTTTTTTTATTTTTATTTTTATTTTTGTGGGGGAGGAAGGGGGGGTGTTGAAACCCTAAAATAATTATAATATAGGTATACCCCAAGATATATAACTCAGCATTACCAACCAAAATCAAACCCATGACTTGTAGCTTTTAAATTAAGAGTCTTACCATTAGGCTAACACTTCATTTTAGCAATAAGAGAGAGGATAAACTTAAAGTGAACTATGCCTCATAGCTTAGTGTACTTGGTCCATAACATAAAGCA
Source organism: Gnetum montanum (assembly GCA_015680685.1). Classification (NCBI taxonomy): domain Eukaryota; kingdom Viridiplantae; phylum Streptophyta; class Gnetopsida; order Gnetales; family Gnetaceae; genus Gnetum; species Gnetum montanum. The sequence continues at coordinate 67,875 of MNCI01034325.1, read as the reverse complement.
CACAACCCATTAGCTAGTGGTTAGAGGCACTTGGGGTCACTATAAGAATTAATTACATAATTAGACCAATAAAGTGTAGATGCACACACGACCACAATAAATGCATGCAGCAATACATGACACACCATTCTCCTTGAAAAGCCAAAATACATTCCTACACTAATGTATTTAGTGTTAAGCCCTACTCTAAAGAGAAGGTGGTGACTCAAGCATCAAAGCCAAGCTCCTTTGCAAGCCTACATATCCTTATGATGAGGTACATAAGGAAGCAAGACCTTTGTAGTTCTATAGTGATGATTAAGATAACATAGAATCCAAAAAGATCTCCACACTCATTCGGTTCCCGATTTAAAGGGAAAAAACCTTCAATCCACTAACAAAGCATGTTTTCCTACACTCTCCATTACTTTGAAGAAGCAATGTCCTTAGAATGTATAATTTCCCAAACATGGAAAGTTAATGAATATTGATGAACTTCAAACATCTAGAAGTCTTTTTGATAATTGTAGGTAGGAAGCTTCAACAATTAGGATCTTGCAACCATAAAGCATTGATGAGTCATGAATTTGCTCAAAACTAGCTTAACACTTTCAGAACCGAGCAACTTAATAAACTATTGACAGAGAATAAAAGGGTGGTGTTAGAAAAAGAGAAGGCTGACTAGGATGCCTCTATGGCACAAGCGCAAAATTACGCGCACACCAAGGCACTCAAGGCCTTACAAGAGGAGAAAATCCAAGCCATACTTCGACACCATCAAATTTCAAGACCTAGAGCGCAAGAAAAGGGAAAGACACCCATGGAGGAGCCACCGCCACTAGGAACTACATGAGTTCCATCCAATTTTCTAATCATAGGATTTTCTTTTGTGTTGTGTCTCAATTTTTTTCTGACTCCACACTATGGCATGAATCCATTCTAGCCAGTCAATAATCCCATACCTATCCACTGTGTAATCAATGGAGCTTGGTCTCGCTTTAACTCGAGGATAAGTTTTCATTCAGTCATGGGGGTATGATGAGTCATGAATTTGCTGACAGCCATGATATCGCACCCACGATAATGCACCCACCATATCGCACCTACGATATCGCATTAACGGTATCACTGCTGATGCAATATCGCAACCTGTCTCCTCATCTATAAATTAGAGGTAGACATATCCAATAGGTAGCTTTTTGTCAGTTTTAGTTTAAGTGTTAAAATTTTAGTTTTCATTTTCCTCTCAACCCTTTTCCTCTCAATGTATGCCCACAATGTGATGATTGTAATTGTATGGCATCCTTTATTCGAGTGTGAC
>MNCI01034325.1:39504-59821 GCA_015680685.1 Gnetum montanum | reverse complement strand
TTAGCCTTAGGTCGTAGTTCGCTGTCTTCCCACCTGGACTAGTATTATCTTTGTCACGTATGGTTTAGTCCAAAGTGAGGTGTATGATGGGTTTCTAATCTAATGCTACTCCTGTAGGCAATGGAAAGTAATATTATCTAAGCTAAGAGAGAAAGGGTAAGAGAATCTAAACTAGCCTAAGTGCGATGAGTATCCGTTCCTTGATTATCCGTACACATCTTGGACTTCGTGCACGACTACCACTAGGATTACCAAGTGTAGATCCTAGGTACACTACTAGGTTACCAAGTAGTCACACTTAAATGCTTGTAATCAAGTCGTACTCATTCCGTGTTTTAACATGAGATAAGGGTGAGAGAGATTAACTAGGAAAGCAGTAAATAACAATTAATGAAATGATTAAACTAAGTGAATGTTGCAATGATGAAGTAATCTCAATCTTTATTTCTGGTCATGTGCATGTCCAAGTACGTCAGACTCGAAAAAAGGATGTCGTACAATTACATTCACCACACTACGGGCATACATTGGGAAATATTCTAACTCTAGAATGATAAAACTGCAAGAGTCTAGCTAAGGGTCTAAATCTAGATGCCTAAAACTGGGAAAGCCACCTCTTATTTATAGACATTGCGACGGGCCGCAATATCGCGTATGCGATATCGTGACTACTGCGATATCGCGGCCGTTACAACAACAGGGCTGTGATATCATGGCTGCGATATCATAGCCAACAAATTCATGACTCATTAAAATCCCTTATGAAATAGGAGTCATCATAAAAAATGATGTTGGATTGCAATCCAAAGTAGCACAGGATGTTGTTAAAGAAAAGGGATGTTACATCCTTAGCCATGCAAGGAGAAGAGCATGGAATGAATATGACACACTTTGAGAACTTTGCCATAACTACAAGGATGCTAAAAAATCCGTGTATTGTGGGAAGTCTTGTGATGAAATCCATAGAGATGACTATCCATGGTAACTCAAAAATAATTGTAATATAGGTATACTCTAGGATATATAGTCCAAGAAGAACTTTATAACTCAACATTGCCCACTAGAATCAAACCCATAACTTTGAACTTTCAAATCAAGAGTCTCACCACTAGGCTAACCTTAGTGTTTGTATAATTAAAATATTACTATGCTCCTTATCTTGTTATTTAAATTATAGTAAAGTGTTGGTTTAACCATACCACTTAAGGCACCTTGGATCTTCATTTTTGACAATTCTCCTTAATAAACAACAATGTCAAAAAAGAAATAGGCAATCACATATGTATCATAGCAACAATGAGGTTTTAGCCTAGTGGTATGGGTCTTGGCCTAGTAACCCCAAGTCATAGGTTCAATTCTACTAAGTAAGATTATTTAAAAGCTTTAAGCTATGGATTTGATTCTAATAAATAATGTTGAGTTATATAGTTCTAGCTTAACTATATGTCTTCATGCTAAATATTGGTTAAGTGTTAGGCTTTAATAACCTTATTATAATTTGATTATATATTTTGAAAGTAAATATTATTTTTTAAAAAAATCTTGGATAAAACAACCCTTAAAGGCCTAATAACTATATCTCTTCACCCTAAATATTGGTGAGTGTTAGGTTTCGATAACCTTTTTATAATTTGATTATATATTTTGAAAATAAATATTATTTTTTAAAAAAATCTTGGATACGACAACCCTTAAAAGGCCTAAACTACTTACTTGCCTGTACAAGCATGGTGTTTTTTTTATTTTTATTTTTTAATGAAGAGGCTCTATGGGGCAGTCAGAACAATATCTGCTTGGAAAATGTTGGTGTTCACCGGGGATGCCATGAACCAACCAAGCATTACATGTATCATGATGCTCCTTACCAAATGCAGCAGCGGAGTTTTTTGTTTTTTGTTTTTGTTTTTCTCCTTTACAAATTACAATAGATGGCTTCAGCCTTACGTTCTGACGCATTTTTTATGCTTGACCATGTATCTCATGTTCCTTTTTCATAAACATTTTTTCTCCCCACAAATCTTTCCATGCCAGAACTCTTTGCTACTAAACTAACAGTACCACATAATATTTATAAAAAAAATTACAGAGTTAAGTTGTATCGAACCGGGCTGTTCCCTTTGTGGGAAGTGCGATGGTTTTCACGGCGAGCGTTTTTCATGTCTGATCGTTAATTCTGTGTTACGATATTTTCAGTGTAGAAGTACTCTGACGAAGCAGTTGTGTTAGTCACGATACTCAATCAGAAGTTTCTGTAAACATCAATTCCCTCTAGTGTAATTTCTAAGGGTCGAAGGGAAATCAACTGTGTTCATCTGCTTCTCTAGCATTTTGCAGGTATGCTTTTGTGTTTAGTGTAAATTTTTTTTAGCGTGCAACTATTTTTTGCCCCCATAACATCTTTGCAAGAATGCTATAACGCCTTACGAGTCGTTAAATTAAATTTTCGAAAAGTATATGCGATGGCATTCCAGTTTCGATTCAGATAGGGCTATTTGGTAATCGTGTGTTTAAACTGTGCTGCGTAAAGATTACTAGGGCTTTTCTGCACATGAACATTCTTGCATGTAATATCTGTATTTTTTCTTGCTCGTTTTATTTGGGAATGAAATGATAGAATACAGTAACTTAGCGCCTTATCCCATGGATTTTGGTATTGGGTTTACCGTTTATGCTACCAGTACGCTGCGTCGCCGAACATCACCATGAACTTTTATGTTTTTGCTGTGCTTCTTTAAGCTTTATAGATTTGATTTGATCGCAGGAGAAAAAGTCAAATATAGGGTGATGCAGAGGTTAAATGTTCTATATATCCACAAAGTAAAATCGGTTTGTTCTTGCATATCCCTGGTTTTTTTTATGTTTTGTATTTTAATCTTCAAATGTTTTGTGTCGAGCGAGGTGTCTGTGTTAACCACAGGTGAGCAAGGTGGTGCACTACGGTTACTCATAATTTGGAATCTATCACTTTTCATCACTGATGATGAATCTAGTGAAGATTCAAGGCTAGCATAGTTCCATTCTTTAGGAACAAAGAATTTCAGAAGCTGCAAGTTGAAACAATCGAAAATGTTTAGTAGACTGGACCAAGTTTTATGTATCTTATGTTTCTGAGTGGTTACTTTAACTTAACGGTTAGTCAACAAAGTACATTGACAGTTAAGTTAGAATTTTAATTGTTCCACATTGTATAGAAACAAAGTACAATCTTTTATGTATTTCAAAAGGTTCCGGATGGAACATAGAGACTTTTTGGTATGATATTACAGACTTGTTGTTAGAATTAGATGTGTAGAACATCTTTGGTTTTTTTATAAAATTAAACATATATATAAACAGAGACATGGACCATCCCGTGACCAGTCTGCTATCATTTCCTGTGAATTACTGCCACCGTAGTATGAGAGTACATCCAATTATTTCAAGCAGTGGTTAAGTATCTTTTTCCCTTTCCCCCTTAACAATAGTTAGGGTCTAGCACTTTTAGAGCAAACTGAATCAATTGTCAATCACATATCTTTCTACAGATAAATGTTTAATTAATGTTTGATGCTTAAAATTGCATGGTCGGGAAATCCAAAGGCTGCGATGTCTCACCCTGCATCGTGCAGATGGGGAAAAGGAACAAGATCCTTTCTGAAATTGATGTTGGGGAAAAAAACAAACATGTTTTTGGCTTTTGAGTGATTGGCGTTTTGCATACAGGAAAAGAATAAAATTTAGGTCATATCCAACATTTGACATAAATGTGGATTAATCTTAATTAACATGGATGAATTTTTAATGGGTCTTTACACTAGGGTTGTAAAATTAAATCAATGATGTATTCAATGTCATTTTGGAATTTATGAAATGAAATGCCACATCATGCCATTCACATTGCATTATATGGCCCACATCAGAGTTTAGATGCCAGCATTTGTTTGTTTCCTTTTTCAATTGGAAACCTTCTGAAAACGGCGTTGCTGGTGCTGCAAGCAGAGCTTTAGGCTGCAACCTGTAACTTCTTCGTTAGATGTGCTGCCAACTGATCTTCGATGCAATTCTCAGAAGCTGGAACTTCTCATTTGCAGGTATGCTATTCCATGCATTATATATGTCTTAATTATGTAGAGGTTTTGACTCATGGCAGAGGCTTACAGCAGTCCACAATTAATATCTAACTGTTCATTTTAGATCTCTATCCCCATTCAATTTGATGTCCGTTAAAATTCATGCGAGACGTCTTTCCTGAGTGCAGAGATGTCAGAGGAGATGTCTTGAAATCAAGTGAGATGTCTTGAGAGTGTATAGATGTCTTGACTACAGGTGAGACATCTAACTATCATGGTAGACGTCTAACCTACTAGGGCCAAAATTAAAGATGCTCATTTTGATGTCTGGAGCCTTCGGACACCTCCAAACAAGTCCCCATAGCCCCCAGAACCTCCTAGACCCATCAAAATAAGTCCAAAACACTCCCAAACATGCCAAAACTCCAAGGAAAGATCCCATCATTGGAGAGATGTTACATTGGCCTGTTTGATGTCCATGTCAGGATTAGCAATACCGTTGATCCAATGTTGCTTGTTCTTCATAATTTAACATTGCTATGTGTTTTTGAAGGGTAATTTACATTGATGTTGGCTGGTGCTTCAAAGATTTCATGCAAAATGACCTTTGGTGAAAGTATAATGGTTTAAAATGTCCTACTATAAGTTGTTATGGTGAGCTTCTGAGAATCCTTGAAAGCTTATGAAAGTCATAAGATGGGCAAGCTGGATAGCATAAGAATCTTTCAAAAATAGAAGGTATATTGGATTTTGAGACACCTTTTAGGCCTGTCTGTCCTACAGGTGTAGGCATGTACTAAATGCACATTAAAGGGACACATGGAAAAACTTTCATGGATATGTAGCCAATGAACAAGAAAAATTATTTGTCAACACAGTTAATTTTAGTTTTTCTTAGAAATTTGTCATAGTTTAGTTTTCCATTTCATGGTTTTTGACTTTAAGTTAGGCTAAGAACCCAACAAAGTGACTTAATTTTCAATCATTTTAATTTTCATACGTTTATCTTTGTCTACAATGATAAGAAGTATGGCAAAAGTTTCAGATGCACTGCATAATAATTGTCACGCTAACATATAATAAATTTTGCCCTTGCATTTTTTTTATCAAACCTACGGAAGAAAAGGCATTATGCCATCATGTTTCTTTGCTCAAAGATTTTTCTAAAAAATTATTACAAATCTTTGTACTGAAAACTTTGAATATGACCAATGTGTGTAAGATTTGGTGTTTTTTTTTCCTGGTGATTACATTCATCTTTGAAGTTTGAACAATCTTATTTTAAATATATTTTGCATATGATCATTGATATAAGTAAGAAAGAAAACAATAAAATCAATCGGTTTGTTTATGTTGTCGAAGATGGCAACAGTTCTTGGAAGTGCAGCTAAAGAAGCATGGGGAAAGGTTCTTCTTGGAGCAAAGTTTTTGTGCTCACTACATGTCATATCAAATTATGTCTGTTCTCCAGTACTTGTGAGTACTTTCAACTATTTTGCACTGTATTATGGTTTATTTGAGTAATGCGTAGTTGTGTTGATATTACACATGTATTGTTTTACTTGTACTAACATAGTTGGAAGGCATAAGCATGGAACCAACTATGCATGATGGAGCCATTATGCTTGTTGAAAGTAGGCCTGTAAGATCGGGAAAAATAAAACCAGGAGATATGGTTATTGGAATATCACCAGAAAATCCTAGAAAGCTCATTTGCAAGAGAGTTATGGGTCTAGAAGGTGCAACGGTGGAATACATGTCTGTAGATCATCGGACTCATTCCATTGTGGTATTAAAGTCATATAATGTGATTGTAGATTATCGAATGTAATGCATTGGTTTTGTGCATGGTTAATATTAAGAATATCTTTTGCAGGTTCCAAAGGGGCATGTTTGGCTACAAGGTGACAATATTTCAAATTCAAGGGATTCACGGACATTTGGCCCTATGCCGTATGGGCTTTTAAAAGGAAGAGTGGCTTCTTTCGTCCAAGCTTAATCGTTCATTTTGTTCGCGTAAAAGTCAAAAATTGAACCAACAGGAACATTTAATACAAGACGGATAAAAATGTCATGGAAAAGGTGTGAGAGTGTTTCTGTTGCATACGTCTCATACGATCATTACTTGATTCAACCCAATGCATTTGATATTCATTTTTATTTTCTTGAAAACTTATCTATTGCTCATGTACTGGTTTTCCCTGTCTGATAGAGTTGGTCGTGTTCTACTGGGAAGTCCTGTTCATGGTTACCAATAAACAGATTGCCCTAGTTTGAATCTTTGGCCTCGATATGAGAAGACAGTTCTCTTAAATCTTTCAAATATAACGAATGATGATAACTTGCACTGGTGTTACCTTGCATTTCGGCACTTATTTATTTTGCATATTTAGTAAATTGAGGGAATTTCATTTCTCTATTGGCTATTTCAACCAGTGGTATGCCATTTCAACTGAAGGTGACAGTCTTCACAGGAACCTTGGTCAGACTATATGGGATGTTAATCGAGCAATTACTTTTTAAAATAAATCTTCGGGCAAGAATTTATGGAACTGTGCATAGAAACTTATTTGGGCTTACGATATTATTTGGTAATCATCCTAATTTACTGCTGTTAGGGCATCAATTAGACTATGTTGCAATAACAATGATGTTCTACTTGTTTCTGAATGCAGTTTTAAGTTTCATTTTATTACTTTTTTGGAATTTAACTAGAACTGAACAAACTGAAAATGCATAATCTGCTAGACTTGTGAAACCAAATCATGAAAAAGGCTTCTGTTATACTCCATTTTTTTGCACTAAAAGCTTAAGTTTAAGTTTTAGATGTCTAATAGGTCTAGAAATAATGTTAGATGTCTGAAAAGTTATCTTTGGAAAAAGAGTGAAAGAGTTAACTTTGTGAGGTTTTCATTACTTCTAGCTGGCCTATTTAATCTCATGTTGGGATTTGTGGTGGAAGTGAGCTGAGAGTGTGAGGTCTCCGTTTAAAGTTTACTGTGTGGAAGCACTAGTGGCATTGAGATGCTGTGTAGAAGAACTGGCTTGTAACTTGAATATGTGAAGAAGTTGCTTTCCTATATTTTCCTAGTTATTCTGCATGTTTCTCGTTTAACTGTTATTGTTCATCACCATTGTCATCCTAGCCTTGTTTCAACAAAATGGGGTCAGCTACATGAGTTCTTCTCCACCATTTGCCTCTACAAAGAGCTAGATCTTTGTTTATTTGCAATTGAATCAATTTTTTGGGTGCTTCTAACTGTTATTGTTGCGTTACCAATGTTGCATAGTTCTGCATTGCATAACTTGTTTTGTTTGTAGCAACTGCTGTTGTGTTGCAAATATTTGTAATTCTATATTGTACAACTTGTAATTTTTCCAGAGAGGCCAATTATGAGTTGGTTGGACTCCATCACAAGAAATTAATAATTATGGTTATAACACTGTGCGAAGAGATGGAATTTTTCACAGGAATTACTAACACAATTTCAAGTGAACAACTGCCATGGTAAGAATTATTTAACACTGGTTTTGCTTCATTGAAAAGGGAAGAATTCAATTCTCAGTGAATCAATTTTCAGATTTCATGAATTTCAAAAAGAAATAAGATTCTCTTGGCCAAATAATAGTTATATATTATAAATATATAGCTAAACTGGTATTACAATGGATATTGAAGTTGTCTTGAGATAAGTTATCCCTTTAGTTGTTTTTAGTTGGAAATTTTTTTTAACAAATAGTTTCAGCTCATATTTGTTAGATGTTTATAAGTTGTCTTTAGAAAAAGAGTGAAGGTGTGTTGAAGTTAACTGTGGATTTGTGATAGCAGTGAGTTAGTGGGATTTGTGATGGTAGTGAGGTTTTTGTTTAAGGGTTGCTGTGTAGAAACAGTGGTTGTAATTTCTGAAGGTGTGAAGAGGTTGTTTCCATACTTTTTCCTTTGTTTCTCTCTCTCCTTCATTCTGCATGTTTTCTATGTTAACTGCTGTTGTGTTTAATTCTGAATTGCAGAATGCATGATATTTGTAACAGGATCCTTCCACACGTGTAACAAATTCATAAATCTTTCTTTCGGAGACTTGGCCTTTGCAATTTCGCAGTTCAAACCATTATGCTATTGAAATTTTATCTGTTTGAGTCATTTGTTTGGTTTTCTTGTTGTAGAATTCCTAGTAAACCAAGGCTGCTTGTACAATGTATTTGTTAGATGGCTAAAAGTTGTGTTGAAGTTAACTGTGGATTTGTGATAGCAGTGAGTAATGGATATTTGTGATGGTAGTGAGGTTTTTATTTAAGGGTTGTTGACTAAAAATATTGGTTGTAATCTCTATGATTTGAAGATGCGAAGAGGTTGCTTTTGTGTTTTTTCCCTACTCTTATTCACTCCGCATGTTTTCTATTATAACTGTTGTGTTTACTTCTGAATTGCAGCATGCTTGATATTTGTAATAGGATCCTTCCAACACTTATAACAATTCATAAATCTTTCCTCTGAAGACTCGGCCTTCTTGAGTTTGCAGTTGAAACTATTATGCTATTGAAATTTTATATCTCATTTATCTGTTTGGTTTTCCTGCTGTGTGATTCCTGGTAAACCAAGGCTGCTTGTACAATGTTTCTAGTTGGAAACTTTTTAACGCATGGTTTCGGCTAATTTGGTAAAATCTGAACAGAACGATATTTTGTGAATTATGATGAAGATTTAAAGGATACAACGTTAACGATTGCATCGCGAAGAATACAATTTTTTCTTTTTTGTTACCTTTTGCACGATGTGCGTTTATTTCTTGATCGACAAAATGTCCACCATTTGTTTGGAAAGTATTAGAGTTGATTCATGAAAATAAAGGTCAGCAAATGAGCACAATTGAAGTAGCTTTCACTGTTTTTCTAGGATCAAATTTGTTTAAGATGCAGTTAAAATGTTGTGAATCGAAATATTATTTCAGATTTCACAATGCCACTTGCCACTCTGCATTTATGAACACATCCTTAAAGCAAATATTTTATATATTTAGCAGAAATCAGATTAGTTTGCAGTGCTACAAAAATTTTATCATTGCTAGTAAGTCAGCACATTTTGATCTTACTGTCTCACTCCAAGATGCCGGTTTGCTATGGCTGGAAGCGAGAACAAGAGCTGCCTCAGTTTTAAATTTTTGTTTACTATAAAAAGTTCTGCAATCCGGAAGGATGTTTTCAGTGACCATATACTCTAATTTATGAGATCCGGAGAGAAAAAATAAAACATTGTAGCAGTGCCAAAACAGGGGAAGCAAGCCTAAATCAGTTCACGTACTAGACCGGTTGCCAGACTCATATGCAAGCACAAGAATTTTCTATTGAGATGTCCAATTGTTTTAGCCATGTTCTCAAGGTTGGGAGCTTTGGTGGGGTGGGGTGGGGGGTTGGTTAAGGTGATGTGCTAGATGGAGAAGAAAAATTAAATCCAAAACCTTAACAGAGCCCAATGTTGCAAGATGACCCCCCAGTCAACCTGCAAGATGACCCCCCAGTCAACCTGCAACAAGACAAAAGCTTATCACACCCCCCAGGACGACAGCTGAAGAAGGAGATCAATACACCTAATTCAAAGAGAATTCAGTTGGAAAAGGTAATATTATTGAGAAAGCCTAGTTCACAACAGTGAAGTTGAACATTACTAGCAATAGAGCATTTCATACCGTAGTCAAATTGTAGTTTGTGTTTTGATACCAAGCATCTAGACGACATTTCCAAATAAAGAAGATAATCTCAAATAGGAGGATTTTCCAGGTTTTTTGAAGGTGACGCTTAACACAATCATCTTGAAGGATACATTGAGGAAAATGAATAGAATGATTAGGAAGGAAGACTTGGAGAGATTGACACCATTTCCAAATGTATTGAGAGAATGAACAATCCCAAAAACGTGTTGAAAAGGATCATCCGCTTTACAAATGGGGCATTTAGGATGATCAATTCCTAACAAATGAAGCCTATGTCCGATGGGAAGATCTTGATGAACCAAGGACCAAAACAAGAAACGATGCTTAGGTTGGGCCTTGGAAGTCCAAATTCGACGAAAAATAGTTTTCCACAAGATGTAAACTCCGACGTCTATTTAGAGTGGAAAATTGAAAAGCTTGCGCATGAAACCAAGATTTAGCTTTAGAGATGCGTAAAGAGCAAAGAGGGGAACCGTCAGGCCAAAACCAATCTTCATACCAAGGAATATTATTATGCAACTTATGCACAACAAAGTTAGAAAGAACTTGCTCTATGTGTTGGTAAATGATAATATCTTGTCTTTGAAACCCTTATTTTACTTTTGCCTGTGTCCAAGAGAGGGTAGGAGAATCATTTCTAACAGTATAAAGTTGGTCAATATGGTGGAGATTGTGGTCGGCAAAACGATTGGCTCTATGAGAGAATTCATCATAGAGACAACCTCCATTCTTTTTGAAAATAGGAGACCACCAGATCGAGTGTGTCGACAGAGAGTGCAAGCTTATATGGGAAGGTTTCCATTGCAACAAGCCTCTAAGTTGGCTCCAACACCGCCAAATTTGCTTAAACCAGAAAGAACCTTTGATCTTCTGAGAGCCTTCACTAAAAATCCAGTTACTCCAGTGAGTATTTTGCCATCTGTGATGAATACCAAGACAAGAGATGTGATGCCTAAAAAGGATCTTCCAAGCTTCATCTCCTTCAATACACCGAGTCACCCATTTGGAGGCCAAGAGAATACTCTGGTGCTCAATAGAGGCAAGGCCTAAGTCCCCGCGTTCTTTACTTAAAGTGCAAGTATCCCAAGCTACTCGATGAAAAGCTTTGTGATCATCCTTATCCCCCCAAAGGAAATTTCTAAGTATGTTGTTGATGCATTGAAAAGAGGATTTTGAAGGAGCCATAAAGGAAGAGTAATAGACATGCGTGGAGCTCAAAATATGATTAACGACAATAAATCTACCTGCAAGAGATAAGGGTTTAGAAGCCCATTTCAAAGCTTTATGTTTCACCTTTTCCACCACATTGTTCCATATGGTAGTGGGAGTAGCAAATAGAGCAATAGGGATGCCTAGGAGGGTGAAATTATCAGTAGGAGAGAGACACTTGATATCAAAATGATAAGTCCAAGGAGGCCTAGGAGAGAAGCTAGATCGGATGGCTTGTGTTTTGTTCCAATTGATCTTAGCTCCTGAGGCTCTACAGTAAATATCTATGCAATGCAAGGCAGTGTTAAAATTATTATGGTCCTCAATCAAAGTGATAAAAGTATCATCTGCAAGCTGGCTGTAAACAAGATCCTTTGCTTGTTGTGGGAGAGAGATACCTCTTAGCCGCATAGAATTGTTATGAGATCTAAGAACAGCTCCAAGAGCATTAACAGCCAGGATGAAAAGATAAGGGGCTAAAGGGCACCCCTGTCGAACTGATTTTTGAAGCTCAATGACCTTAGAGAAGGATCCGTTAATGCAAATGACTGAAGAGGCCTCTGACAAAACAAGATCGATATGTCTTTCAAAAACATTACCTAAGTTATGGTGTTTGACTATACTTTTTAAAAAGGACCAATCAAGCATGTCGTAGGCTTTAGCAAAATCCAACTTAAGAAGAATGGCATTTTGATTAGTGGAAGAAGCCCAATGCAAGCTCTCAATAGCAGTAACAACATTATCTAAAATATACCTTCCTTGAACAAAACCGGTATAAGCTATAAACCTTAGACAATGCTGCAAGTAATTTGGATCAATCCAAATGTTAAAGGCCACGCTGTCATAAGCTATAAACCTTAGACAATGCTTGCCTACACCATTACACCCTCCACCTATAACTAAATAAAGTTAATATAAAATTGAGTGGAAAGTTTACACTTTCCCTACTAGTGCTTCATTGGCTATCACACAGGCATAGATATAATCACTATCAAACATAATCAATCATATATCTATTTTACTGCACCACATGCATTTTCACTATCATGCCCATGCATTTGTATCTACATCATACCATCAAGCACCACACAAATTACACAATCATAGATCTATCATAAGATATACTACCATTATGATGACTCATAAAGTGATACTAACATATTCACATACCTATGTAGTTGTTATACCAACATATATACATAATTCATATGGTTGCTATACCAACATATACATATAATCTATGTGGTCACTAGTGTAGCATGTGAAATGTTACCATAAGTACTTAATTAATTATTTGCATGTTTTTTATTAGTCCTTTATTTACTTGATCAGTACTAGGGTTTGTCAACTTGTGACCTACCACCAGTAATCTTTTGGAGGACTAGCTATAAGGATGTACACACCTATGCCATGTATCAACTGTAGGAATGAACATACCTATGCACTCCCACTCTCAGGATAAGGCTTAAGACATAAGCCTCACTAATGCATTATAGTGAAGATCAATTTGCTATGTACCTCTAGGGTACCTCATCACCAATCATTCCACACTCTTATACTAACACCACTTGCCAATGATTGCTATAAGCATCATTGTGAAGATATGTACTAATAATCTAGGCTTGGTGATAAAGTCAAATTTTGAGAGACTATGATATCATAACTACGATATTGTAGCACTAGCTACGTCATCGTATATGCGGTATCGCAGGATGCATGCTAGCCTATAAATACAACACTTAGGTGCATGGATTTGCAATATATTTCATTCTATAGTGGTGTAACTCTTGCAATTTGCTTATGTGATTTTAGTCTTAAGTACTTAGCAGTGTATGCCCATAGTGTGGTGTTGAGTGATTGTACGGAGTCTTTATTCAAGTTAAGTGTACTTGGACACATTTCATGATCGACAATAAAGATCAAGATTGCTTATCACCATTGTAGCATCCACTTAGTTTTCTTTCTATTTACATAAAATAATTGTTCTTATTTTCCATAGGTAATCATTTACTTTACAAGCACTTTATTTTACATGTTGAAGTAAGCAATATGGATACAACTAATTTTGTGTGCTAAGTGTAGTTATTTGGTAACCTAGTAGTGTTATTGCTTGGTGTGCCCAATAGTGGTACACTTGGTAATTCCAGTGATGACTACATGAGTCCAAGGCATGCATAGTAAATTAGGACCATCACCATAGGATAGACTAGATTTGTTTACTATTTTAGGTAGAGTTAGAGTTAGAAATTATTTTCACTTTACCATGTATGCTAGGAGCCAGATGGCCAAACAACATCAACATATCATATACCTCACTGTGAGCAAAACCATACACATAAACTTCACTAGCTCCACATGGGAAGACAATAGTCTTAAAATTAAACCAATTACTAGCATAATCACATTGCCTCATCCACGGATTATGATCTGGTCACGTGTGAAATGCTTATGACTTGTATGGTTAGATGTTGGATTGCTTCATTGCTCATCATTAGCACCGTTGCTGAGAGACTTGTTAATGTATGTTGAGTAATTGATTTTATAAAGTTCGTTGTATCAGAACTCAATGTTAAAATTCATAACTCTAAAATAAGCACACATAAACAAACATCTTAAACCACAACATGGCTTCAAACAAGGATACATCACCACCTGCCAAGGAACCATAGAGAAGCAATGATAGAATCAATGAAGAAGAAGATTGGAGTATGCCAATGTAGGCAAGGATCTCATATGCTAATCATGATCCTTATTATCCTAATTTTACCTTCATCTTTCATTAAGATGGGCAATTAAGGTGGAGAGATCTTCAAGGTAATATTGTTCTACCATCAAAACGTTCAGTGCCTAGCATGCTTTAGACTGCTATTAAGGGGATGAAACTAAGTGAAGCACTTGGAGGGTATCATGTGATCAAACACATGACAAGACCCTATGAATCCACTAACGAGTAGTTTAGGAGAGACAATGCCATGGATACGAGACATGAACAAAACAAAGGAAAGAAAGTTAACTCTCCTGTTGTCTTGGAAGAGCTTGATGGAGATGCATTCATTACTGAACAACTCCACCAAAATCATGAGTTCTAGTCACAAACGCCTATCATTTGATCGGAGGAACCTGCCAAGAATCAATCATGCTCTGATTTAGTAGAGACACTCAAAAGAAGGGCAAAAGAATCAAGGCACAAGCAGGACTAAAGGCCAAGATTTCTTGTTGGATCTCACAAAGAAGAACATTAGAGTCATAGAAGGAGGACAAGTCGACATTGTTCTCCTACTACCTCACTTGCATCTTCATGATTATTAGTGGGCTCTGATAGAAGGAGATAAAGGCACAGAGACTATGATAGGAAGGAGATAAGGACTTATGATCATTATGGTTATCATTCAAGGCAGTCTAATATAGAAGATGAAGAATATGAATAGAGAAGACATAGGGATCGAAGAGATCATGAAAGGGATGAGCACAGAAGGGGGCACTACTACAATCAAGCACATAAACCTAATCATGATGATGAAACCCTAATGGCTACTCAAAGTATGATTAATATCTAGGAAGTTGTACACATTCCAACCAGGCACGTGACAGATAGCCATATCAAACAGATTGATATGAATAACATGCCAAGATTTGAAGGTGGTTATAATGCTAATCCACAACACCACCTTCAAGATTTCCATGATGCCTGCATCCTATAAAATATTGAAAGTGACTAGTAGAAGTTGAAGTTGTTCCCACAAACACTTGTAAAAGAGGTAGAGAGCTGGTATAGATTACTCGAACTTGAATCAATCAGAAGATGGAGTACCATGCTAGAGATCTTCAATGATAAGTACCAAACCTACTCATGAGTGTCCAATTTAAGGAAACAAATCCAAGGATGGAATCCTTGATGTAGCAATGGGTAGATATTATTCACTATTGCATAGATACTTGGACCAAGGATTCTCATAGAGGGAACAACTAAGGCACATTGTAAATGGGTTAAGGAACAAGACTAGAGAGACACTTGGGGTTTATGCCCAAGGCCGATTATCTGAAATGATTGTCCATTGAATCTAAAGAGTAGTTGACCAAGTAGTGAAGAAAGAAGGTGAGTTAAGAAAGAGAGAATCAGCTGAAGAGGATAATAAAGATCCATCTATTAGAAAGAGAGATGCATGAGTTTGTGATATCCAAGAAGAGGAAACCTTGGAATAGGCAATTCAAAAGAAGACTCTACCAATTCAAAAATTTGTAATTGACATTGCAACAAAGGTAGAGAAAATGTGGAACTTCGTTGATGAAAAATTACAACAATATTGAAAATTGTGGAGGAAAGAATAGAGCAAGCCTTTGGAAAAGGCAAGGACAAGAAAAAGAAGAAAGATTTTGGATGAAAGGACAAAGTGGCTAAGTGTTCAGACACAAGCTCCACCAATGAGGAAGGATGTGCCATGTGTTAGTACGAACATCCCAAGGGATGTTAACCAGTAATGACACATTTATAGGTAATGGGGGCATATGCACTTAATCCTAAATTCATTAAAAAACAAATGCCTAGAAGTTACCTTATCTTCAAGGTAACTATAGGTAGAACTTCCAACCAACATACTATCATAGTGAATCTTTGCCACAGCCACAAGAGGAGCACTTAGTAGTGGCAACAATTCCAATCATGGGCCATGTCACTACCTCACCATTAGTATTCATATCAATAGCTAGATTCATATGGATGCTAAATTCAACATCCAATCTCACCAACAAATGCAATTGTTGAAACTCCATAGTACTATTCAACTGAGTAGCATAGACCAACGTCGGCAAGAATAGATCCAAACTCATACATGCATCCATCAACAATTGGTTCAAATCAACACCTAAATATTTTACCACCTATGCCACCTCCTATCATGTATGGGGAACTGCCATCACAACTATAGCAGAAGAGCACAACAAGGGTAGTTATTACATAAGAGGAGATGTTCACATACGAATCAGAACCCACAAAATGACTATTCTTTCGAACTAATCTTGAGAAGATTCAATGGATAGGGAACACATCTACTTCCACCCTATCTACATCCAATCCTCCTCAACACAACAAGCTTCCATCTTCATCAAATTCAAATGTCATAACTATCATGCTTACTTAGATAATCATACATTGGATCAAGGTAGGTACCCTTTCAAAAAAATGAATTGATCTAAGAAGCCCCTTAGTTTATCTCCATATAGCAGGGCATAAACCATGCAAAGTGCTACTTGCTTCTGGGTTAGGAGTAAACTTGATCTCACAAGATACGTATTAGGCCTAGAATCTATCACCGCTAAAGAAGAGTAACATCTAGTTAGAGCTTGTAGACCAGCCAATCACAATTTCACTAGGATAAGTGGACGATGTGATTACAACCATCAATGGTTGGTCTTACCTTGCAAATTTTCTAGTCAAATCATGTGGGGAAAAATAAGGGAAAATTTCTAATTATTATGGAAAGAGCTTGTCTTAGCATTGTTGATGCTAAGCTTGGAATTTGTGACTTGTCCTTGGAAATTTCGAAGCAGGATGAAGCTAGTATTATACAAAGATGAAGAGTTCCATGTATCGCATACAATGATAATGGGTGTAGTTGCATGCAAAAAAAAAGGAGTATCAAACAAGAGGATATCAAGGCATGAAATAGATATGTAGAAGAAATATGTGTACAGAAATATCTATATGTGGTAGCCACACAATAGGAAGGCACCTAATGGTTGATCAAGAATGAAAATATTGAATCCAATAAATACATGAAACTAGTAGAACAAATTGTTAGTGCCTACATTGAAGATACTAATAAGTTAGAGCAATTAAGGGAAAGGCAAAGGCACTTCCACCCACGAATAAATCAAGAAGAAGAGATAGACTAGGGATGCTTGGAGATCCTAGACATTATGGAACTAGAACTGTTGGAACTGAAGGTCCTATTGGCCACATTAGAATACACATTTTTAAACAAAAAAAGCCAATAATAATCAATGTCACTTTAATAGAAGGATAGAAAAGGAAGCTGATGGAAGCGATAAACAGAGGGCCCACAGCCTTTGCGTGGTCTTATGATGATTTTACAAAAAATTAATCCATGAATTTTCCAACATCAGATATATACTGACCTTGCAGTCGAACCATGACACAAACCCCAACAAAGGCTCAATCCAAAACTAAAAGTAGTTAAGCAAGAGTTGGAAAAATTGCTAAATGCAGGATTCATCTATCCTATTGGGGATAGTGAATGGATCAGTCCTTTAGTAATTGTTCCAAAGAAGGAGAGGGTGGGAGGATGATGAGTCTGCATTGAGTTCTAGATGTTGAACACTGCTACATTCAAGTATGACTTCTCAATGCCATTTGTTGATCAAGTCCTAGACACCATCGTAGGACATGAATATTATAGTTTTTTGGATGGATACAATGGATACAATCAAATCTACATTGCATTTCAAAGACTAGGAGAAAATAATGTTCACTAGTCCATGGGGAACATTTTCCTCCAAGTAGATGCCCTTCGGTCTTTGTAATGCACTAGCCACCTTCTAGAGATGAGTGCTCAACATCTTCTAGGAGTAGATAGGAAATGATGTAGAAGTATTTATGGATCATTTTTCGACATATTGGCTAGATTTCAATCAAGCATTGGACTAGTTAGAGTAGGTACTAAAGATATGTGTTGAAACCAATCTCAAGCTTAATTGGTAGAAAAGCCATCTCATGGTCCAAGATGGTTTAGTGTTGGGACATAAAATTTTCTAGAAAGGTATCAAGGTAGACATTGAAAAGATTAGAGTCATACAAAATATCACTCAAAGTTTACAAATAGTAAAAGATGTAAGATCATTCCTAGGCCACAAGGGATATTATAGAAGATTCATAGAAAATTTTTCAAAGATAGCAAAATCGCTCATGAAACTCATGAAGAAGGATGCACCTTTTGAATGGACAAAGTCATGCAAAAAGGCATTCAAAGCTTTGAAGTAGAAACTAGTGAAGAAACTAATCCTTGAAGCTCTAGATTGGTCAAGATATTTTTACATCATGACTAATGCTTTCAATTATGTGCTTGGTATAGAATTGACACAATTAGATGATCAAAAGAGACCTTACTGTATACACTATATCATTAGGAGCATCACTGGAGCACAAGTAAACTACACCACAATAGAAAAGAAGCTAATGGCCATGGTATATGTGCTTAAGAAGTTCAAAAATTATGTGCTCAGATATCAAATCTACTATGTTCATACCAATCATAGTGCTATTCAATTTCTCATGGACAAACCAACAGAGTGATAAGATGGCTCATTATTCTACAAGAATTCGACATCACAATAATCGACAAACAGGGAATTGAAAATGTGGTAGTTGATCATCTATCAAGGTTAAAATGGCATTCTAAAGATCAAGCAGAACCTTTATTAGACTGATTCCTCAATGAGGATCTATTTACTAGAATAGTACAGGTTGTAAGTGCAACAGGGAAGTCATGGACCACAAAATATCTAACTGATCTAACCACACAAGAGCTTCCTACTAAATGGACTTGGAAATAATAAGAAAAATTTATTCATAGAGCAAAAAGATATATGAAAATTAATGGTAATTTATACAAGATCTATGCAGATGGGCTCGTCAGATGGTGTGTGCCAGAAGGTGACCAACAGAAAGTGTTACAAGATGCCCGTGAAGGTCCATGTGATGGTTGCTACGCAAGGTGTAGAACAACAATCAAGTTGATGATGGCAAGCTACTTTTGGCCTACCTTATCAGAGATGCCCATACTTTTGCATAATCTTGTAAGTGATGCCAAAGAGATGGAGGAGTTACGGCCAAATATGAAGGACCACAACATTGGATATAGCCACTTGAACCTTTTAACATAGGGAAATTGATTTTATGGGGCCCATAAAACCAATGTCAAATGGAAAAGGATACATACTTGTGATTGTGGATTACTATAGAAAGTGGCAGAGGAAGCTGTAGTAAAAGACTGTACGGCAAAGATAATTTCCAAATATTTTGAACAACATGTGGTGAATAAATTTGGAGTACCAAAAATGCTTATATCAAACAATGGAACTCACTTCACTGGTGCTACATTTAAAAAGCTCATGCAACAACTTAGGGTGAACCATAAGCTAAAAACACCATATCATTCCCAAGTAAATGATTAAGCCAAAGTGACTAATTGAAAAATTACTAGGATACTTATTAGGATGATTAGTAGGTTTAGAAAGGACTAAAACACTAAAATAAATGATTCTCTATGGGCCTACAGGACATCCTAGAAACTACCTATAGGGTACTCACCATATGAGTTAGTTTATGGCAAGTTACCAACACTCTTGATCTAGGAAGAGCTCCACACTTTAGCTACTACCAGTGAACTTGATCTTGATATGAGCTTAGCCCAAAAAGAACATCTTATGAATTTGAATCTTTTAGATGAGAACAAGCTTGTAGCACTCATGAGTAATGAAGTACATAAACATTACTCCAAACTTATGCACGATACATAGATAAGACATGTAACTATACAATTAGGTGACAAGGTCCTTTATTATAATCCTAATCATTTACCCTAAAAGCCAAATTTTAGACACTTTGGGAGGGTCCATACATTGTTCAAGCCACTTATCTATTTGGTGCCTTACATATCTACCACCCATCTTGTCCACATAAGCTCATTCTTGTCAATATCCAACAAGTCAAACTCTACTATGAATATTCCAAGGAGTCTACCCAATCTACCTAATTGTCTTCTACATGTTCTTTCTTTCGTTTAACTAATGCTAATGATAGTCATAGGGGTGTCAATTTGGAACGGTAGGTACTTCACTAAACTTTTTATTTTCTTTCCATTTTTCACATTCTTTAATATTTTCTCATTCTTTTATACTTTCCATTTCTTAAATTTTTGATATTCTTTAACATTTTCCCATTCTTTAATGATTTTTCATTCTTTTATCTTTTTCCAATTCTTACTATCTTTTTCATACTTTGTTTTCATACCTCTGTAAATAATTTTTATTGTTAATAAAACACGTTAAGAATCAGGCAAGATGTAGTCCAATAAGGTGAAGATTTCTCTATGTTATCAAGTCATAAGGGACTGATTTTTTGAATAGCGAGACCATAACATTCATCTCTTCATTCCATTAATAAGAGGTTCTTACCATGGGCATAATGATATTCTTCTCATCATACAACTAAGAATAAACTCATGATCATTATTCTTGGATCAAAAAATGAAGAGCCAAGTGAGAATGTAAAGGGTGTGACATCAAGGGGATTTGTGGACTCTCTTAGATTACTTGTGTTAGTTTTATCCTTTT
>MNCI01034325.1:0-38475 GCA_015680685.1 Gnetum montanum | reverse complement strand
CCATGCTTGAAGGTAGGTAGCTTCTTAGAAATATAAAAAATAAAAAAGTGTAATAAATAAAATCCTCCCTTTGACAATATGCGAAGTGGTAATACTCCTTGCAATAGTGATAGTCTTATAATGCTCATTCCAAGAGATGAGATAGTGTGATGTCACTAAAATGTGGTTTGGACTTAGTTTGAATCTTAGATAAAAGGCTAATGATTACTTTAACCACTAATAAAACACAAGAATTCATTATGCCTATGGTAAGATACTTCACATCCTGATTTCTATAATTCCTTCTAAGTCTATTTCATCTCACTATATGAATAATCATAACTTGTGCTTTTGTGTAACATAGTGTGAATTTTCCAAACTTGGTGATACTAACATGTGTGTTTTGCTTAATAGGTATGCATTACATTCAACTCCTTAAGTATTTAAGGACACTTTTAGGTGTGGTTATACAAGGGCATTAAGGGTTGGAGCTTGCTTTGGGGAGGACCCACTTGTATAATTGTTGTATCTTATACCTACTATGCAATTCAACATCATCTTAAGCCTTCCAACAACAGTAAATGTCAATAAACACTTCCTTTATCATTCAAACTATCTATTCCAACAACATGAATTCATTACCCATCTCATCCATCTTATCAATACTTCATGAAATTTCATAGCCCAAGATTTCTTCTTCATACACTTTCTATGCCAAAATTTCAAAAAATATGTATTATTCCTAGTCCACAACCCTTAGAACATGTCTTATATCTTCCAAACACTCAAAATGATCCATTTTTTATAATAAAAAATCAATGAAAAATGTAAAATTTTCACCTGCAACATTGAAGCCCATAAAACCGATATATACATGGGGACTTAGTGAAATATTTTCATTTCAAGATTTTTAAGAGGGAAGAGTNGTGGGCGGGCTGTGGTGGGGGAGTTTGTGGGGGGGATCTAATGCGTAGAAGGTATTATAAGGGTAAGTATGAAGGGAAGAGTGAAAATTTTTCACAAGAATTAATCACATTAATGCCAGAAACACTTAAATAATCCTCTTAGTAGATCATACCAACTATTATGAGCCATAAACAAGAACAAAATGGACAATTGTGAAGGGTTATATGGAAACTAACACTTATGCAGTTTCTTTTTGAAAATTTTTCCAATTCTACAGTCATAATAAACTAAAAATTTGATCTAATTAAAGGTATGTGAAAGAAAAGGAGTTATTAAAGATCAAAGAAAAAATTTTAATAAGTTCCAAATCCTTGATGATTACAAATGGTCCCAAAGAGAGGGGCCATAGGAGAACCTTTGCAACTGGCAAGCAAAAGACCATGAGGCCAAGGAAGAGGTTGAACTTAAGAACAAGATCCAAAACATGCAAAGCATAAGGCTTAATCCTTTAGCATCTACTAGGAAACTCCTACTATTGGACATTTGGCTCAAGGAAAGGTGAAATAATGATAAGTATGGAAACTCCTCGATTTCCTTACAAAATATTGGGAAGGTATGGGATTATTGACTAAATGAACATTGATGGTGGAATGGGGTGATAAACTCAACGTGCCCAGTGAACGGGTCAACAATGCAATACATGATAGCATTAGTGTTTATGACCACTGAGGTGAACACTGTACATAAATAACATCCAACCTTTATTTGGTAGTTGGAAGAGAAGGAGAGAGAAAAAGAATAAGGCGTGTTGTTGCCGATGCCAAGATTGCACCTTCTGTTGTTTATCCATAGCCATGCCACCAATCTTGCTCCTTTCATAAATGCTCCAATTCCAGTCCATCCTGAGTGTTTCCTCCAGGCCTAGTCCATTGTTGTATGATCGTCATCTACACACACAACACAGTCACAAATGAGTGAGGGTAGATAAATCACAATGAAGTTGATACCTTGCCTCTATGTAAAGTGCATTGGCTGAGTTGTGGTTATGGCAGATATTGATTCTAGAGATTTAACACTGGTGACTACCTAAGGTGTAGGGGTTAGGAGAAATTGAAATTTTTTTGCTAGGGTCCCCATGACTAAGAGTGAACCTTTGGTAGCGATAGGATGGAAAGAGATAAGGAATAAGAAAGATGGAGAAAAAGAAACACTGGCAACGCTAATAAAATGGATGTCATGGATGGGGATGAAACAAAAAATTGTTGATTGTAGGAAATATTTAAGGAAAAGAAGTTAAAAAATGCACCAAAAAGGAATGCCAATGGGTCCTTCCCAAAGTAGGTTCATGCCCTTGATTCCCTAATAGACCCACAAACCAAAGAGTCTGTAGGCTCTCAGAATGTCATTTGGAAGCAAGAGTTAAAAACCTACCCACAATAATTTACTAAGGAAAAACAATGCATCAACCAAGATACAGACTAATGATAAAACTGGCAATGAGGTGAAAAATGGAAAAGAAAGGTGGAAAGGAGAGAATGTAATGGAAACCCAATAACAAGGTTGTGTAAAGTCCCTTGTGTGTGTTTTATGGTTAATGTGACCGAGTAGAACTCATTCCAAATCCAAGCTCAACAAACCACATTCAGTGACCTCACATCAACACATTTGACCAACTTATCCTTTTGAAGCAACAAGAATGCCTCTACAAAAAGTCACCACCATTCCGAGGAGAGCGAGATGGAGAATCAGGAATTGAGAAAGGGCCTTAGTTAGAGGGAACCTTCAGGCATGGGTAACATGTCTTTCCAGTGCCATAACCAGTGCATGTAGCCCAAGTTCATTATTGTGTCTAAGAGGTGTGCTTTGAATTCTCACTCTTTTTTTTTGTTTTTTGCATGAGAACCACACCATGCAAAGACTTATTTTTATGTACTCAACTTCCAAATATTTGGTGAACGACAGAATGGTAGAAAACCCAAGGAAAAAGCATCCAAGCACTCAAGAGAATAGCTAGCACAACTGCATCGAATCCCCTTGAAGTCACACCCTTTTCATCCTGTGAGTGTTTCCTTAGTTTGAGAAATACTTAGCCACCAATTTTTTAACAATTTTATTATAGAAAGGGACTATACAGTTCCAAGCCAAGGGAGACCATAGGATTTTATGGATGCATGAACGACATGGACTCATTTCCTGTTTAATCAAAAGAACCATACCTTAATATCAACATCATATTTCAAAGGTAAAACCCAAACATTAGCAATCAATATGTTATTATTCATGCCACCATCATGAACAAAATAAAGTAATCACACAAAGAAATGGTAAAAATATGAACGATGATGTAAAAAAAAAAAGAATGATTAAAGAAATGTGCAAAAAAAATGTGTAAAACAAAAATTTAGGAAGAACTAAGGGCCTTTAATGGTTAGCAAAGGTAGCCATCTCCCCCATGACTGAGTTGGAAGGAGGAGATCCAAAATAATGAGCAAGGTTGCCCACCTATAGAGGTAGCATGTGTTCTGGCTATCCTCAACTCATGGAAAGGTTTTGTTTGTTACATGTGTACTAACAATCTCTTGTCTGGGCTCTCAAGTTTATATATGGTCATGGCCCCTGAAGGAAAAGTTGCATAGATAATGTAAGGTCCTTTCCACAGTGTTTGAAATTTGGTACATTGTGACACATGTGTGGGGTTCTATTAGAGAACCTTATCTCCTGGCTAATACTTAACTTTCCTAATTTTTAGGTCATGACGTTGTTTATTAAATGCATTATGCAATTCATTAGATGATAGGGTAGCTAGTCGGTTCTCATCTAGAAAGTTAAGAGTCATCAACCTTTGTTTTTGTGCTAGATCAAGGTCAAGGTTGAGGTTACATGCTGTGGATAGTGTATAGAGCTCAATTTGAATAGGGAGCATTGGAAGTTTTCCATACACCAACTCGTAGGGAGAGTAGCCTATAGGGAGTTTCCATGTGGAGCGGTATGCCCAAAGAGCATCATTCAATTTAGTGCTCCAGTCTCACCTATACTTGCTAATGGTTCTTGTCAATATCTTAGTAATCTCCCTATTGGTAACCTCAGCTTGACCATTCGCTTAGGGGTGGTATGGTGTAGTAAATTTATGCTCAACCCCTAAGTGTTGCATTAACTTCCAAAAAGTTGCACCTGTGAAGTATGTACCATTGTCTGAAATAAGTGCACATGGCACACCAAACCTATTTATGACTTATTGTTGAACAAATTGTGTAGCTATAGATGATGTGTAATCTTTAACGGTAGCTGCTTTAGCCCATTTCATTAAGTAGTCTACAGAAACTATGATGTAAGCTTTTCCATTGGACATTGGTGTAATGGACCCCATGAAATCAATTCCCCAAATGTAGAAGGGTTCTAACAATTAAATCCATTATTGTGGATCCTCCATTCTAGCAGTCATTCCCCCATCACATTGACAACACTCACAAGATTGGACGAATTGATGGCTATCCTGGAATAAGGTAGGCCAATAATACCCTACAAGCAAGATCTTGATGGACGTTCTTCTCCCAGCATAATGACCCCCACAAGGGCCCTTGTGAGTGTCTTGGACAATGCTCAGTTGATCTATATCAGGAACACACCATCAAACCAAGCCATTGGAACATACTTTATAAAGCTGTCCATTAATCTCCATAAAGTACTTGGCTCTATGAAGAAACAATTGTTTCTTCTTAAGGTCTAGCTCTTGTGGTGTTTATTGGGTAAGGAGATAGGTAAGAATGCTACTGTACCAGTTTGTCTTCGTGGGTGATTGGTTATTCACTACACCAAGAAAGAGGAATTCATCAGGGAAATGATCAAAAACTGGATACTCATCCTCTTTGCTATCCCAGCGCAACCAAGATAAATGATCGGCAACTACGTTCTTGGTGCCTTTACGATCAATCATCATTAAATCGAACTCTTGTAGGATTACAAGCCATCGTATAATATGGGGGCTTACCATTGGCTTATTCATGAGGAACCGAATTGCACTATGATTTGTGTGTATGAATACTTTGTATCCTAATACATAGTGTCTAAAATTTTCTAATGCAAACAGTAAAATTATTAATTCTTTTTTTGTAGTAGTGTAGTTAGGTTGTGCACCAGCAATACTTTTACTTGCATAGTGGATGTAATAAGGAAACTTTTGGTCATCTAACTATGTAAGTACGGCTCCTAAGGCATAGTTGGAAGCATCAATCATGACATGGAATGGTTTGGACTAGTCAAGAGCTTGTAGAATGGGTGTTTCTACTAGCTTCTGTTTCAGATTTTGGAAAGCTAGTTCACATTCCCTAGTCCACTTGAAGGGTATGCACTTTTTTGTTAGCTCTACCAATGGTTTGGCAATCTTTGAAAAGTTCTCTATGGATCTCCTATAGTAGCCAGTGTGTCCAAAGAATGACTAAATGTCTTTGACAGTTTCCGATTGACAGGTAATTCCTTGGATAACTTTGATTTTCTCAGGGTCTACCTCTATCCATGTATGTGAGATTTTATGCCCAAGTACTACGCCTTCTTGGACCATTAAATGGCTTTTTTACCAGTTGAGCCTCAAATTAGTTTCTACACATCATTTTAGCACTTGCTCTAACCGGTCCAAGGCTTTATCAAAGTTTGTTCCATAAGTGGAGAAGTCATCCATAAAGACTTCCACACCATTTCCTATCTACTACTAGAATATGCTTAGAATAAAGTGCTGAAATGTTGTGGGGGCATTGCACAAGCCAAACAGAATTTTTTTGTATGCAAACATTTCCCAAGGACTAGTGAACGTAGTTTTGGCTTGGTCTTCTGGGGATATTTGTATTTGGTTGTATCTGCTATATCCATCCAGAAAACTATAATAGAAATTCCCTACGATTGTGTCTAAGACTTGGTCAACAAATGGCAATAGAAAGTGATCCTTGAATGTTTCCATGTTTAGTAGCCTAAAATCTATGCACACCCTCCATTTGCCTCCCTTTTTAGGCACGATTACTAAGGGGCTAACCTATTCGCTATCAACAATGGGGTATATGAACCCAGCCTTTAGAAGTTGTTCAATTTCTTCTTTGACTACTTGCTTCAACTTTGGGTTTAATTGCCTTTGTGGTTGTTTCTGAGGCTTCATGGACAAGTCAGTGTAAATCCTATGCTGGCATATCCTAGGATCTATTCTAGTTAATTCTAGATATGACCAGGCGAAGACTTTTGACCACTTTTTTATTACCTTTAGCAAACTCTCTTTTTGTTGTGGAGTAAGTTTTGCATTGATGATTACCAATTTTTCATTCTTAAGGAACTTGTACTCCATATTGATGGGCAATGGTTTTAGCTCTAGGGGCTCCTGTCTAAATTTCTTAGGAATTTCCAACTTCCCCTAGTTGATGTTTTTGAGGTTAGGACTTGGAAGTTGGTGGTGGACTTGCTTTAATGCGTCTATGCTATCTATGTAAGTGCAAGTCAATCCCTTAGTTAGTTCCATGCATATAAGTGAGTTTCTTTCTTGATCAGTTGTCAACCACTGGGTGTCTTCTTGTCATGTGGTTGCTGCATACAGGCACCTTTGTATATTGATCACTTGTGCACACTAATTGCATGTAGGCAATGTTAAACTTTTCACAACCCATGATCTCTGCATGCAATTACACCTTGTGTCACTATATGCGATGCATGGAACTTTCTTCTTCTCAATCTTTTTGAAAGTATTTTTCTTAGATATTTCTAGGGAAAGATCACAGATTCCTAAGCATGCATTGATAGTGCTTAGCCATGCCCTTTCCATTATGATTGGGAAGTCCCACTTACTATTGTTCACTTGAATCACTAGGAAGTCAGCTAGATACGACCATCCACAAACAATGGTAACAATGTCCTCCACTCATCCCAAGGGAACAGTGATGGACGGTTGGCCAAATTTAAATGGATGTTGCTCCTTTTTAATGGAGGTAGGTTCCATGCCTTGTACATTTCTTGGGATATTAGGTTGACACTAAAACTTGAATCCAAAAGAGCTTTGCATGGCTCATTCCCAGCGAGTTGTAGATATATCAAGGGACTTTTAGGATCAGAGAATTTCTTGGGAAGGTGGCCAGCTTTGATCTAATCAGTAATGGCATGTGCTAACATGACTGTATGCATTGAATGAGGTGTTAGGTTCAAAGGGGGCTCTGAAGCTTTATTTGAGATGGAGGCATCCAAGGACTCAGCCGCTTATGGTTGCAAAGGCTTGGTTGGATTGTTGTTCTAAAGAAAGGTCTTTTCTTCATACAGTTTTCAGAACCAATAGTAGGTTGAGGATTAACAGCCCTTGTGGCATTGCGTTGCTATGGCTGTGTAGGAAGTTCATCTTGCATTGCTGGAGCAGATGGTAATGGAGCTATTGGTGGGAGAGATGCAGCTGGATTTGAAGGATGGTACACTTGTGGAATATTGCCCCTAGGAGAGGGAGTCCTATAGTACTTGTGGGCTTGGTAGTGATGTTGAGGAGTAACGTGACCAACAGAGTCACGTGGAGAGATTGGATGTTGCACATAATATCCATATGGGTCAGGTTGCTAGTAAGGATATTGTTGCCTTGGTGGTGGCATTCCCCATGATTGTGGGTGTTGCCACTGTTGATGTTTCTTAATTGGTTGTGGTGGAGTTCCACTTCAATAATACATTCAAGGTTGGTGGAACTGCCTTGGGTTACGTTAGGGATAAGGTAACCATCGGGATGTTTGTCATTTGTTTAATTGTGGATTAAGTGTGTACATCCTAGACTCCTATAGATGTGAGATCACAAGGAAACATCCCTTAGGATGGTTGTATTGACATATCTCGCATCCACTATCATCGTCCATATTTGAGTCCACAACCTCTTCAATAATAGCAAATTTTCCCTTACCCCTGTTACATGCATTTTCCGCTTCTCTCTTTTTTCTTTTGTCATGATCACTATCTCACTCTCTAGACTCCTCTACTGTTTTGAGAATAGTTTGAAACCTACTATCCAAGGAGTCCCACATTTGGTCTACCTTTGTTGATACTTCTGATGTTAAATTTTGGATAGGCAAGGTTTTCCTATTTACCATCTCTTTGAGTGGTGACTCTTCCTCATCCTCACAAAATATTACTTCCTTCTTTCGGAGGGAAGGATCCTGGTTATATTTTTTCGCACTTTCTCTCTTTCATAGCTCACCTTCTTCATTAGCAACTTGCTCTAGTAGTCTATGAATTTAATGGAACCTAAGCTCGGATAACCTTCCTAGGCATAAGTCCCAAGGGTTTTTTTCGTTTCATGCCTAAGCCCATCTACAAGATGGCATAGTTGATCCCGTTGCAAATGATGTAATAGTGCATAATAGTGACCCATGGCAGCATCCAAGGGTTCATGACTTCCTTGTTTCCATCCTTGGATTTGCTTTCACAGGTTAGGCACCCAGAAGTACGTTTGGTACTTATCATTGAATAATTCTAACATAGTACTCCACCTACGAATGGATTCCAGTTCTAAGGACCAGTACCAGCTTTTAGCTTCTTTTACTAGTGTTCATGGAAACAACATAAGTTTTTGCCACTTGTTCTCTATGTTTTCCAAGGCACTCTCATCATGAAATGCTTGTAAGTAATTTTGAGGATCAGTGTTATATCCCCCTTCAAATCGTGGGATGTTACTCATATCTAACCTCTTAATCCTACTATCTTTTTGGTGCCTTGTTGGAACTCTCATAGCCTCAATTATGTCTAGCATGCTTCGAGTAGCGAGTAGGGGTTCATCATGATCATCTTGTTCGTGGCATCTATGATGCCTACATTTTTCCCTACTCTCCCTTCTTCTATGTCATGATTCCCTAGAGTGCCCTCATCCTCTGTCTTGGCTATTTCATCTGTGACTTCCATTTTGCTTACCCTTATCCTCATGATCTTTTTCTCTATGGCTATGTCCGGACACTGCAGGAGAGGGTGGAGGAGATGATGAAGGTAAAGAAGAAGGAGGACTGCCACCATGACAGTGTCTACTACCTTCTCTTTGGTGGTCTCTACCTCAATCGCGATTGCAATCAGAATGCCCACCTTTGTCATGTGTCCTTATTCCTTTTTTGGACACTGTGTGTCCATTGGTATCAACACTTGGGTTATGAATAGTAAAATGAAGGTTTTGATACACAACCCCTTAGCCAAAGTCAAGGCGAGGAACATCGTTATGTGGGCGACTACCTGAGGCAGGTTCATCACCCCCAATTTTGCTTAAAACATGGGGAGCATCCTTAGAACATTTTCCCTTCAAAGACTTATGGTGTCTCTCCTGTTGCAAATCCCTTTGATGTTGCACCTCTATGGGACGATAGTCTCTCGAATCATAGTCCTACACAATGTATTCTGCATGTAAGTGTTGCATGCCTATTCGTGTGAGAGCATGAAGAAGGATGCTTGGAACTGAACAGTTAGGAGGTAACACTATGTTACCTTCCAAGTCACACCAATGCAGTTGTTCATCTTGATGGAGAATAAAGGTGAAGTCAGGTACATATTCATTGGGATGAATATATACCACATGAAATTGTTGAGGGATTGACAGATCAACGTCATGTGTATTATGTCGCCGATTGCTTCTTGTGTTAGTCCTAGGTGATGAAGTGCTTTTGTATGAAGAAGAAGGCATCTTGCCTTGTTCAGTGTGCAATGTACTATTATCTTTTCCTTAACCAAACCTAAGGGTTTGTTCCAATGATGTGAATGATTTCCTAAGTTCTACTTAGCGCACAAACAACTAAGCCCCTGGCAACGGTGCCAATGATGAGCAGTGAGGTACCCCTATGCTCAACCATACGAATACAAGTGTTTCACACATGATCCGGTCGAATTCCAAGGACTAAGTGCCTATGCACCTTTGTGGAACATTAATGGGTTGGTTAATCATTGTCTTCCCAAACTTACCTATATGTCACGGTTGTATGGTTAAGTAAGCTTGAGGCATATGATTTTTATAGCCTTTATGTGTTTTATATCCTGCACTAGTAAGGAGGGGAAGAGAGATAACTCAGTAACCAATCTAATTTAACTACTCCTTAACTAAGTTCTAATTACTCCTAACATCAGTATCCATTCCCACTTGCTATACACATCCTGAACCAATGCAACACTGCTGGGATTACCAAACGCTAATCATTCCTGGGTTACCAAGTGCTACACGCATGCTCGAAGCGGTTGTACTGAGTGTATTTAACTAAGAGAGTTGTAGGGTGAGAGAAATCATTAATCAACTAGGAATGCATTAAATAATAATTAACACTAATTAATCTATTCTGAATGCTACAAAGTTTATCATAAAGTTCGTTTTTATTGTCGTGCACAAAGTGTGCTCAAGTACACAATGCTCGAATAAAGATTTGTTCACTCTATAACTCCTACTATGGGAATGCAGAAATAATTCTCACTCTGGAGGAAAAAAATGACAAGAGTTCAGCTAAGAGACTAACTATCTAATGTGGAAACCAAGGGCACCACCTCTTATTTATAGGCGAGGAGACAGGCCCTGATATTGGGTATCCGACATCGCATGGTTGGATTCGATATCATGGACTCGATACTGCAGATGTGATATCATGGTCTCGATATCGTGGTTCATCACCTAAACATGCCCAATGAAGGGGCAAGATTATTACATCTATCCACTAGATTAGACACAAAAACTAGAAAATTATGATTAAAAAGGGCATATTTCAAAGAAGATAAGGAGTATAATGAGTTAACTCTAGAAGAAATAATTTATTTCAAAATTGGTACATACCACATGTTTTCCACAAAGAGATTAAATAGATTATCAACCTATGTAGTCAAAGGAAGTGCAATTTTAATGGGAAAGTACAATGCAAACCTTGCACAACTCTATTTCATGGAGATTCAAAGGAGGTTTGAAGAAAAGAAGGTGGGGAAACTCACACTTCCATTTCCTTGCCTATGCAAATGTGTTGAAATATTAGGGTACACCAATGATGTTCTTAGGAAGGCTCAAAATGCCTCATATGCTGAAATGCTCAAGTCAACACCACCAAAAAAATATTAGGTGGAAGAACAAATAGACGTTGGGGAAACCACACAGACCACTGAATAACAACAGCAAGTGGGACCTAGTGGTCAACAATAACAATGATAGTAGCAACAGCAAGTTCCACCACTACCACTATAGGATTAAAAGCCATCCATGAGTCATTTGAAACAAATTGTAGAGACTATTAGTTGGGGAATGCGTGAGGAGGCTAACCTCTACAGGGTTATTGATAGTGCCATTCAGCCCATAATTTCCACAGATCCTACAAGTGGACAGATATCATTATAGTTAGAAGGAGAGGCCCAATGGTCACAAAATTTTTTTGGAAATGCTACATCATTCCAAGTGGTATTTGAAATAGGAGAAGGAGCCATAGTTATGGTTATGTAGCACCAAGATTCAGTAGGAGCTGTAGAGTTGATCACAAATCATATTAAAGAATCTTTTAACATATCTGTTGAGCCACCAGCTGATCTAATTAGAACCAAATATTCTTAGATGTTAGTTGGTACCTCAATGATTCTTTCTGATCATGAGGATGTGCTAGATTAATTGCTACAAACTAGGAAAGTAATGACAACTCTTTTTGGCGTCCCAAGTGATCTTACTAAAGTGCATTCAAAATTGATCACAACCAAGGGTAAGATGGTCATGGCAGAGACTAGGGTAGAGCTTACAGAAGTTAAAATACTTAGACTATAGGAAGAGCTCATGACCCTAAGGGTTGAATGCAAAGATCTAATGTAATATATTATGCCTGAATAACTAAAAAAATTCAAAAAAGAACAAATCAATCACATGTTAAAGCTAAATAAGTAGATGACATATGAGAAGGAGAAAGTAGTGTGAAGTGCCTCAATAGTAGAAGCACAAACATATATACATGCTAAGCCGCTCACCACAACACAAGAAGAAAATAAATAACTCACTACAAATAACACTAGGTCGACCAATATTGAGAAGTAGAAGAACATCTTGGAGGAGAGCATCCATTAGTTGAGAGAATAACTAATCAGGATCAACCAAAATCTGAGCCACATAGCAAGAGAAAATAGGATCCTCTTAATGGAAGAGGTACACACAATTAGATAGAAATTTGCTATTGAGATCAATGTGTGGTAAAATAAAGTTAAGAAGCATTAGAAACTCAAGGAATACTTCAGCAACCAAATGGGAACATATAAGTAAATCAATAAGAAGAAGATCTAAATGGTAAAGGCCCAAATCAATTTCAAATCAGCACATAATCCAAATTGACAGTCTATCTTGGATAGTTATGCTCATGTCCACCAAGTAGAAGTAAAAAACAAAGACCTATAGATAGAAGATTTGAAAGAATACATGGGGTTAGCTGACCTTGCCATGTTAACAACAGGCAAGCCCTAAAATGACCTTAAACAACAAGTAGCAACCACATACGCATTGTATGAAAAAGAGTTTATGGATAGAGAAGATGCTTTGTAGAAACTTTAGGTGGAAAAATCTGAACTAGAAGTAGTAAAGGCTATCTATAAAGGGTAAAAAGATGTTGCAGTGAACTTGTCCAAAAGACTATCTAATTATCATGAGTTACGAGCCAAGGCTAGGGCATTTGAAAAAGAAAGGAGATAGTTTGCGGTATGGTATGTCAAGGCCAATTAAATGTTCTTGTAGTTGCCATGTCCATGGGATGTACCTACTACATCACACATTGCACAATAAGTATGGACAATACATGACCTGAGAATGGAGGAGGAGAAACTTCAAACACTCCTAAATAAATACAAATTTTAGAAGCATGATGATGAGTAGTGAGGTACCCCTATGCTCAACCATACAAATATGAGTGTGTATGCGCAATCCGGTTGAAATCTGCAGATGGATTAGTTGTGGCATCTAGATAGTTGCATGTTGATCGTAGTTTGCTATCTTCCCACTTGGACTAGTATTTTCTTTGTCACGTATGGTTTAGTCCAGAGTGAGGTGTATGATGTGATTTCTAATACTATGCTACTCCTAAAGACAATGAGAAATAACTTGAGTAAACTAATAGACAATGGAAAATAAAATCTACGCTAGCATAAGCATGATGAGCATCCATCCTTAATCATCCATATGCATCTTGGACTTTGTGTACTACTTCTAGGATTAACAAGCATACATCACTCAAAGCACTACTTGATATGCTACTGGGTTACCATGTAGTGACACTTAAATATTTGTGATTAAGACATACTCATTTTACATTAACAACAGGAATAGTAAATGATGATAAAGAAATATTAATTAAGAAAATAATAATTAAATAATTAAAAACTAAGTGAATATTGCAATGATGGAGTAATCTCAATCTTTATTTCCAATTGTGTGCATGTCCAAGTATGTCACACTCGAATAAAGGTTCCATACAATTACAAGCATCACATTGTGGGCATGCACTTGGGAAAGGAATTGAAAATTGACTAAAAACTAATAAAAAGACTTCATCCTAAAGACTTATCAAAGACTTCCTTCCTATGTGCTTGAGTGCTATATTTATAGGCTAACATAGGAATCATGATATCATGTATACGATATCATTACCTGGGCTAGGATATTGCGTACTCGATATTGTGTATTCGATATCAGAGCCTGGTAACCCAGAATTCATCATACCACCACGACTAAATAACAACTCGTCCTCGAGTCAAAAAAACAAAATGAAAATGAGTTTATTTGATTACATAGTGGATAGGTATGGGATTATGGACTAACTATGAATTATTTCATGTCACACTGTGGAATTAAACAAAACAAAATTGGGACACCAACACAGTATAAAAAATACAAAATTATTAATACTCCTGTGGTCCCTGGTGGTGGTGGCTCCTCTATGGGCTTCTTCCCCTTATCTTATCCTCCAGGCTTTGGAAATAAATACCTTTGAAGGAGTGCCTAAAGCTTTTCTTCTTCTGACTAGGGATCATGTGTCATCCATGCTAATGTTCCAATATTTGACGGAGTCGACACCTCCCATGGGCATGGCAGTTGCGGAAACATCTAATTGGATTTGACGTACTAAGTCGCAAACAACCATCATTCCTTCTTGTAGGCTCTAGCTTTGTTTCTACATTCCTAATAATTCATGAGTCATTGAGCTAAATCTATCGCAACATCTTTCTAACCTTGGTAGCTAGCTTTTACCACCTCTAATTCAGAATTTTCTACCTCCAATTTCTGTAGTGTCTATTTGTGTTCAGCAAATTCTACTTCAAATTTGGTGTAGGTGGCAACTACCTACTTTTCCAACTCTATCTTCAAGCATCCTACTATTAACATGGCTAAGTTGGCATATCGCAGGTTTGCTAACTCCATGTATTTAGTGAGATCCAGGATCTGCAGGTCCTAGCTCTTTAGTTCTGCTTAGTGGGCAATGGCGTAAGTGTCAATATGGCCCACCAATTAGTGTTTTGTGCACTGAAAGCATTGATATGGGTCTTATTCATATGGATCTCTTTTTCAGTGATCTACTTGTACATTCCCACCTGGTCCCAGAAATGTTTCTTTAATTTTTCATGTCACTTAGCTTTACTCTACCATGCACTTATTTTAATGGCTATCTTTTAATGGATGGCATGTACCTCTTCCATTGAGAGGATCCTATTTTCTCTAGCTAAGTGATTCATATCTTGGTTGACCCTTATTAATTATTCTCACATTCACTAAAAATTCTCCTCAAGAACATTCTTTTATTTTTCAATTGTGATCAATCGAAGATTCTTGGTAGTAAAGAGTTTATTTTCTTCTTGTAAGACCTTGAGTGCTTTTGTATGTGCATAAGTTTGGGCTTGTGCTTTTAAAGCATCCCAATCAGCCTTCTCTTTCTTACTTGCCATCCTTTTATTCTCCTTTAACAATTTATTCAGTTGCTCCATCCAAAATAACTCTAGCTGGTTGGCTGGGATAAGCTGGGACAAATCCTGCTATGCGGCTTGTAGGACAATGAACTTTTCCTAGAGTCTTCTCAACTCATCTTCTACATGTTTGGTCCTAACCTCAGCCATGACCAACTTTTCTTTCATGGAAATGAGGTCTGATTATGCTGCTATAAAATCTTGAAGGATGTTAAACAAAGACATCATTACTTGTCCTGTTTGTAGCAATCAATCCAGATCATCATCATGTTTCAAAGGAGTCATTGAGGGACTCGCTAAGACTTGAGCATTGCATATGCGTATGAGATTTGTCGATGGCACAACAAAGACATTAAATGATTCCTTGATGTGGTCTATGACCACTTTTGCTACTCTGGACACATCCTGGTGTTGCATGACCACTATTGTGGTGCCTTCACTAGTTTCTAATTACACTTGAAAAGATGCAACATTTCCAGAGATCTATTGTGACCAATGTGATTCCCCTTCTCCTGTTTGTATGAAAACATCACCCCATGTGTGATTAATTGAGATCATGGGCTATATAGCATCGTCAATAACCTTGAAGAGGTTAGCCTCATCACAACTTCCCTAATTGACTATTTCTACGATGGCCTTGAGATGGCTCATCGATAGTCGATAATCTTACGACAATAGTGGCGGTCGGTCCTGCTGGCCTGTGGGCTATGTGCTGGGCCCTACTTCCTGTTGTTGACTAGGTCTCATGTCCAGAAGTTAGCTAGGCCCTGCTCTTGGAGGTGCAATGGGCCCAACCATCTTCTCTTGCTTAGGCTCTAGTGTTTCACTAGCATCATTCCTTGGTGCTGGTGGCTTCAGTAATTCAGCATATGAGGCATTTTAAGCTTTTCTAGGGACGTCATTAATGTACCCCAGAATTCTAGCATGCTGAAATAGCTTCTTGATTAGATAGGGAAAAGGCAATGCAAACTTCCCCATCTTATGTTCTTCAAATTGCCTCAATATTTCTATTAGATATAAATGGGGCAAGCAGGCATCAACCTTGCCCATCAAGATTGCGCTTCCTCTAGCTACATAGGTGGAGATCCTATTTAGTCCTTTTGTTGGGAAGATGTGATAGGTGCCAATTTTGAAATAGATTCTCTCTTCAAGGGTGAGATCTCCATAAGTTTTGTCCTCCTTACCGTACACCCTCTTCAGCCATACTTTCTATGCATCAACATTGGAGCGAGTAGACAGATGAGCAACCTTGGGCCTTGCATTTGGAAGGTTCAGAACTTTCAAAATGGCCTTAGTAGAGAAATCAACTAAAATTCCACCAATCTTAGTGGTGGTGCCTTCTTCTTTATTATGCAAAAATTGGTAAGTCTTCCCCAAATACCATTCATCACTCTTTGAGAGAACAGGCCACAATGGAGATCCTTTGAGTTGATCTTTAACTGACTCAAGGGAAAATTCGGTAAAAGGTCAAAAATTAAGTTCCACAATCACTGTAGCTAAAGTGGTCCTTAAATTTCTTGAACACATTTTGGGGACAACGTGAGATGTTATCCTTATTCAGGTGCCTTGCCTGCTCCACCTTCTACTTGCCTGAATTGTGTAGTAACTGGGGTTTCTTGATGAATGCTGAATGATTGTTCCTCCTGCTCTACATGTTCTATGTGAGGTCCTTGACCTCTGCCTCTCCTTGGGTGTTTAGATGCACCTTGAGAGGGTCCTCCCTATTGTCCTCATTTAGGGGTCATCTGTAATCACACCAGGATCAATTGTTAGTAAGGTCATTTAATAAAATTTAATTATCTTATACCTTACTCATTGCCTTTAATGAATTTTAAATTTTTTCTTAGTGTGATTCAAAGTTAGAAATTTTCAAGAAAATTCCCCTAAAAGTTTTAATGTCAGGCCCAATTTGATCAAGTGGCTTCAATAATGATTTTCATGGTTTAGGTGAAGGAATAAAATTGGTTTGGCATAAGTTCTTAGCATTTCTTAAGATCACTTGCCCCTATGATATCCTTCTAGAAACAGTGAATTTTGAAAAAGTTATGTGCAACTTAGAGCATACCCTTCCCCCATGACTAAGTTAAACACTTCGGGTTTAAGTAGATTTGATCAGAAGGAGCATGAGAGTGTTAACATGCGAGATATGGATGGTTAAATGGTAGGTGCGTAAAGCGTGAAAAATCGTGGAAGAAAATCACACCAACTCCCCTTGCATGAATAGTTGAAAATGATGTTGAAGCACACAGGGGGGGTCCATATATATAGGTTTATGAATGTAATATCGTGTACGTGCTAGCATGGACCCAATATCACGTTAGACTTGATACTGGGTACCTAATAACATGTCCCTTCCAAAATAAGGTACTTGACAAAATTGATAAATTTTTGAGTTTTCACGGCCAAAAAGGAAGGATTTAAGGTAAATTTAAAAGATTTGGGGTAATGTGAAGTGGTCATTAAGGCACCAAAAATGTAATAAAGTGGAATTATACAATGAAGTTCTTGAATAGGATGAGAAAAAAGGACATGTAGTGGCACACAGGAATGTTTGGGTTGAAATGATGATAAAGGAAAGAATAAATTCGACAATGTAATACTTGGAGGGTATAAGATGATGTGGTGGTGCGAAATAAGTACAAATTACAAAAGTTATGTAAGTGGGTCCTTCCCAAAGTAGGTTCCAACCTATCATGCCCTTTCATAACCACACCTTAAAATGTTTGTAGGCACCAGAGGGATTAAATACAATCCACACTGGTATAACAAAACACACACATGTTAAATACCACTATGATGAGGTATGAAATCTATGCCACATAAGACACAAGTTAGAAATATTTGGACAGTGGGGTGAGACAAATCATAGAAGAGATTACAGAGATCGGGACGTGAGGTAACTTACCCTGGGCATAATGAATCCTAAGTGTGATGCATTATTAAGGTATCATTAGCCTTTTGCTCCAAAATCAAGACCAAGTCCATACCTTTAATCAGTGACATTGCATTATTTCATCCAATGATAGACAACCATAAGAGCACCATGATAGCAAGGCATACAATCACTTGGCATTTTGTCCAAGGGAAGAGTGATTTAAATTTCTATGTGGCACATTCTTCTTGATCTTTTCTTTGCTATTTTTCTTCTTTCTTTTCTTTTTCTTCTTCTAGCCACTTTGGCACTTTGTCATTTCCAACGGTGATCTGGAGAAGCCACCAACCTTTAGGCATGGGTGCATGTCTTTCTAGTAGGACCCTCTAGAACAACATTGAGTTTCTTTATTGAGTGCCTTTAGTATTCTTACTTCCATTTTTCGTTAGATCTACAAGGACCTTAGTACAACCAAGTTGCATGATAGCATAGACAAATGTCACCAAAGAGAATCCACAAGTCCCCTTGATGTCACACCTTGGTCATTCCCTCTTAGTCCATCACTTTTTGCTCTAGGCATAATGATTACAAAGTTACTTTAAGTTTTAATGATGATAAGAATATCATCATACCCAGAGTAGAACCTCTTATTAATAGAATGGGTGTGTGGATGTTGTGGGCTTACTATCCAAATAATTAGTCACTTGCGACTTGATAGCATAGAACAACACCTCAACTGATAGGTCACATGAGTATTTTATTCACAAATGAGATTACCCCCAAAAAGATAAAATGAAAAATTAGAAAACAAAAAATTGTAAAACCAAAGAAAAGGAAAAAAATTTACTAATTCTACTTATTAGAATGGGGGGTATCTCCCATGACTAAACCTTAGATCATGGCAAAAATTAATAAATGGAAAGTTTGGATCCATGCATATTGGAAATATTGGGGTCTATTCATATCCAAACCATTGGGTGTCTTTTGGAATGGTGGTAGGAATGTACCCAAATTGGGATGCACACACTTGATTAAAATAGGCATGGTGGGGCAAATTATAAAATATGGTTATGTGATAAGAGGCGAACCCACTATGGCATCCATGACCATAAGATGGTATGTAAGGATCAATATGTCTCCCTACGTGGTTATATTCATTGGGCTACATGGTTTTTGGAGTGTTAATTGGTGGCCTGGATAAGGTAATAGGAGACATTGAGTTCAAAGAGGAAGGTGCATCACAATGCTGGGCTTGTGCTAAGTTGGAGGATGCAGTGGTTTCAAAACTGTGTTGTCTCTTTCTATGGTCATGCCTAAAGAAAGGATGCTTTTGACGTTGTGGAGGAATTCCACTGCTATTGACAATAGCAGCACAAGTAACGTTCCTGGGTTGGTGTTGTGGTGCAAAACCTTCAAGTACAATTGGTGGTGATGTAGAAGGGGATGAAGGATGAGAGTATTGAGGACAAGGAGAAGTGTAAGGAACATGAGTTGGTGATCCTGTGGGAGAGGACATGGGTTGATAGTACTCGAGAGAATGATAACAATGAGGTGAAGTAGAGGATATCAATTTGGTTGGAGAAATAGAGTGTTGAACATAATAAGCACTTGGTGTCGGGGCATATGAAGGTTGAGGCTAGTTTGGCAATGGTCTTCCCCACAACTAGGGGTTTTGCCATTGTGGTTGAACACAGTACTTTTGTATAACATCTAGATGTAGCATTCTCCTCTAATGCTCATGTAGATGTGACAAGAATGGGCATTGACCTTTGAGGTGATTGTATAGGCAAACATCGCATTGATTCTGTTGATTTATGGTTGGGCTCCTATCC
This sequence comes from Gnetum montanum, assembly GCA_015680685.1. Taxonomy (NCBI): domain Eukaryota; kingdom Viridiplantae; phylum Streptophyta; class Gnetopsida; order Gnetales; family Gnetaceae; genus Gnetum; species Gnetum montanum. Next base: position 18,966 of record MNCI01034325.1, on the reverse strand, counting down.
TTATTTCCTTTAGCCCTTCTTTTTAATTGTCGAATGGTGTTCTGTCTTGTTTCTTGGTTTGTAATCCTCCATTTGTTCTGGTTGTTAGAGTGATTGTGTGTGGTTTTACCTCTGATAATATTTGCATATTCTCCACATTTTTCATGTACCCACTCTATCATCTTATTGATCTTTGCCTCAATTTCATGTAGTGATTTTAATATTGGCAAGGATGGGAATGGTTCCACCTCCTCAAGGTAAGTTAATTTCTCCTCTTCATGATTATGGACCTTTGTTACTTTAAGAGTTTGGTCCTACTGATATCTTTCAACATTCTCCCATTTGGTGATTTCTCCTTCTTCTTTTGCTACCTGCTTAATAAGCTCTTGGAATTGGTGGGTCCATAGTTCATACAGTTGCCCTAGGGCATACATCCCTAGGGTCTCCCTTGTTTCATTACTGAGCCCATCCATGATGTGACACATTAGCCTTTCCTCAGAGAACCCATGGCATGGGCATTTCTTTAACAATGAGTAATATCTTTCCAAGACCATGTCCAAGGGTTCATTTTGCCCTTGTTTCCACTCTTGGATTTTTCTCCTCAAGGCTAACACTCTTGCATAGGTTTGATATCTTTCATTGAAGAGTTCTACCATTGTTCACCAATGGTGAATTGATTCCAGCTTTAAAGACCTATACCATACCTTTTCTTGGCCAACGAGTGTCATAGGAAAGAGCTTAATTCTTTGCCACCCATTGTCAATATTGTTCCATGCATAGGCATCATAGAAGGCTTGTAAATGATGTTGTGGATCTAAATCATAGCCTCCTAAAAACTAGGAAAAATTGTTTAAGTCAAGCCTGGGCAGACAGCTTTCCTTACGATGCCTACGGGATATTTAAATAGCCTCTTGTATATGCATTAGGCTTTTAGTGGCTAGTAGGGATTCATCGTCACTAAGTAGGTTATCAGTTTGTGAGTTGGGATGATGTTGTCTTTGTTCATGTTGGCATTCTTGACTTTGCCCATGGGTTCGATTTTTATTTCTACACCGACCCCTTGAGAAATAGTCATCTGTGTCACGACCTGACATTGAAGGAGTAGAGGAAGAGAGAGAATTGTAAGACTCTTCATGACTTTAGTAAGTCTCCCAATCATCCCTTGATATACTCTTGCTAACCATTAGGAAGGTCCTAGGCCTTATGGGCCCCCTCATTCTAGGAGACGTCCCATCCTCACTAGAGGTGTCTAAGTTGGATGACATGAGTCCTTGAGTATCATTGGGATGTCCATGAACATAGGAAATTCCTACATAAGATTGACTACTCCATACTTCTTTGTCGTCATAAATTGCGTTGGTTCTTCAATGAATTTCCTTGCTAATTGTTGCATTAACATTATCTTGTGAGAGAGACATTGTTGTGAATTATGTGTGACTTAACTACAATTAATTTCCTCTCTAAAAGATATATCGTTAATACTTTGTTACAGTGATCTTGTATGATATAACTAATCTAGATAACTAGCACCGTCCCCATCAACGACGCCAATGATGAGTGGTGAGGTACCCCTATGTTCAACCATAAAAATATGAGCATGTATGCTCGATCCGGTCAAACTCCGTAGATGAACTAGTTATGGCACCTAGATAGTTACACGTTGATCATAGTTCGCTATCTTCCCATCTAGACTAGTATTTTCTTTGTCATGTATGGTTTAGTCTAGAGTGAGGTGTATGATGTGATTTCTAATACTATGCTACTCCTAAAGATAATGAGAAATAACTTGAGTAAACTAATAGATAATGGAAAATAAAATCTAAGCTAGACTAAGTGTGATGAGCATCCATCCTTAATCATCCGTACGCATCTTGGACTTCATGTACTACTTCTGGGATTACCAAGCACACATCACTCAAAGCACTACTTGATACGCTACTGGGTTCCCACGTAGTGACACTTAAATATTCGTGATTAAGATGTACTCATTTCGCATTAACAAGAGGAATAGTAAATGATGATAAATAAATATTAATTAAGAAAACAATAAATAATAATTAACAATTAAAAACTAAGTGAATGCTGCAATGATGGAGTAATCTTGATCTTTATTGCTGATGGCGTGCATGTCCAAGTACGTCACACTCAAATAAAGGTTTTGTACAATTACAAGCATCACACTGCAGCCATGCACTTAAAAAAGAAATTGAAAACTAACTAAAAATTTACAAAAAGACTCAACCCTAAAGACTTACCAAAGACTCCCTTCCTATGCACCCGAGTGCTATATTTATAGGCTAACATAGGAATCACAATATCGTGTATACGATATCATTACCCAAGCTATGTTGTTTGCTTACTTGATTTCATGTATCCGATATTAGGGCCTGGCAACCCATGATTCATTACCTGATGACAAGGGGAAGCAACCAATAGAGGAGCAACCACCACCAAGCACTACATAGGCTACATCAAGCTTCATCAAGTTTTGTTTTTTATCACAGTTTGTATAATGTCTTGTGTCATTTTGTAAAACACCACTATGGCATGAAGTGTTGTGTAAATCTACCTTCTAATTTGTAAGAAACTCTATCCTCATTTTTTTTAACTTAAGGACAAGTTTTCCCTCAGTCATGGGGGTATGATAAAGTCAAATTTTGATGGACTACAATATCATAGCACTAGCTACATCATTATATATGCGATATCATGGGATGCATGCTAGCCTATAAATATAACACTTAGGCGCATTTATCCATAATAGATTTCATTCCATAGTAGCGTAACTCTTGCAGTTTGTTTCTATGATTTTAGTCTTAAGTACTTACTAGTGTATGCCCACAGTGTAGTGTTAAGTGATTGTACAAAGTCTTTATTTGAGTGAAGTGTACTTGGACACATTTTATGATCGACAATAAAGATCAAGATTGCTTATTACCATTGCAGCATCGACTTAGTTTTCTTTCTATTTACTTAGAATAATTGTTCTTGTTTTTCATAGTTAATCATTTACTTTACAAGCACTTTATTTTACATGTTAAAGTGCTAAGTGTAGTTACCTAGTAACCCAGTAGTGTTATCGCTTGGCATGCCCAATAGTGATACACTTGGTAATCCCAACAATGACTAAATGAATCCAAGGTATGCATGGTAAATCAAGACTAGATATTCATCATCATAGGATAGACTAGATTCATTTATTGGTTTAGTTAGACTTAGAGCTAGAAATTACTTTCACTTTACCATGTATGCTAGGAGCTAGATGACTAAACAACATCAACATATCATATACCTCACTATGAGCTAAACCATAAACGTACACTTCACTAACTCCATGTGAGAAGATACCAGTCTCGAAGTTAAACTAGTTACTAGCATAATCACACTACCTCATCCATGAATTACAATCTATTCACATGTGAAACACTTGTGACTTTTATGGTTGGGTGTTGGATTGTTCCACTGCTCATCACTAGGTTAAGCCATACATGTCACAGTCACAACACATCTGAATTAAACATAACATGATCACACATATTTCTGCCTAATCGTTCCACATACTTCATGAAGACATAGCCACATCATAAAAGATCATCACCAAAAGCCACAGTGCTCATCCTACTAAGCAAGGTCCCAAGAGGATTAGTAGACGAGTGAAAGCCTTACCTCTTTGAGTGGATATGCTTAGGCTCAAACCTAGGTCTTCGACTTGAGAAATGAGTACTTTTTCATCACTCCAAATGATAGTCCCTACACAACCACAACATGGCACAGAAAAATTTTTGGCTACCAACATACTCCTTCAAATACATATAATTTTCAAAAAAAAAAAGATCATTATTGTAACCTTCAAAATGATAGATGCCAAAAGATTAAAAAAATTCTATGATTAAAAAGCACATTAGAAGACAATCCCAACAACACCAATTTCACATCAATCAGATTCCTAGAGATAAAGTTATGTGCATTTAAAGTTTATTAATAAAATAATGAATAATAATATTTAATTATACTAAATTTCCTCAAAAGTGCCAATAAAAAAAACCATATGTAGGATATATAATATTGGTAACACACTAACCATTACAACATCATTAAAACCAATTTTCATAAGTATCAAAGCATTTAATTTGTTACAACCCATATCATGCATAACCCATAAAACATAACTACAAATTTAGTGATATGCAAAAATTATACATCCAAACTCAATCTTTAACCTATTTTCCCTACATGCTTACATTGCATGATCATATACATTAATTTAGTACAAAAATACAAAGGAAAGGTAAAGACAACCTAACAATTAAATTTGCTGAACCAAAAAATCCAAAACAAATATAAAACTCTCAAAAATCCACAAATACTCTATTTGGTTGCAAAACACTCTTGTCTTTATGTAAACACAATCAAATCAATCCCACATTGAGGTTTAGAGATAAATAAAATCCATCCTCGAGGCTAGAATTCATAAGAAGTATGAAAGTAAGCAAAACAAAAAAGAAATGAGCTCAAAATCAATTTTTGTTCACAAAAAAAAATAGAAAATCAAAATTATTAGATAAGAGATGTGAGAGGGGAATGAAAAACATATGCAAAATTAATTTATATTCCTATAAAAACATGAAAAGAAATTGAATTCACTGTATATTAGAAGAAGAAAAATTTGTGACTTGAAAAAATAACACAAGGGGTTATAACCATGTATAACACATATATACTTTATATAAAGTCATTTTTATTTTCCATTGGCTTCGCACATCATGTGCAGTTGCAAAAAACCTAATTTCACTTTTCTTTTTTCTTTTTTTAAACATTTTTATAAGTTCATTTCTTTTTTCCATCTTTAACTAATACTATGCATTTCAAATATGCATAATAAACACACCATGACTTCAAATTAAAATTTGTTTGAATCTATGATATCCATATCAAATACACTACATATTCACATACTAAAATCACGTTCAAGCATCACACAACATGACACTACAAATCAAAGGCATACATATTAAAATTACACATAAAGCATAAATACATATTGAATAGTTACTCTTGTACCACAATCCAACATTCTTGTTAGTGACATCACTTGTCTAACACATTGCACAAGACTAGTATATATAATCATATTAGTTAAGCATGTAAAGACATCATAATCATAACATAAAAGCCAAAGCATCCTAACATATAAAGTATAATCATAATAAAATAACTTGTCCTTTGTAACCCAACCCCCGAAGGCCCCCACACACAAATGTAAATCATAATCATAATGCAATACCCAATGCCTACAGAAGAGATGTAATAGAATAAACAAATAAAAATTGTCAATATATCTTAGATTCAATTCTAATGGGTAACATTGAGTTATAAAGTTCTAATTAAACTATATATCTTTAGGTGTACCTATATTAGAATTATTTTGGGTTCCAACATTTCCAAAAAGGCATCAATATATACAATACTTTGTAGAATCAAAAGCAAAATCAAATGAAGTAGATATTGTTTGTACTCATGAAATGTTAGTTGCATTTGAACATAATGAAAGTGCTTTTCTTTTAGCAAATGATTCTATTTATAAGAGCGGGCTTATCTAAGTGTTTCAATTAGTTCCCCCTCTCCCCGCCCCCTTTTTTTCTTCTAACAAGAACATCAATTCAACTTGTTATCTGGGTTTTTTTCCTTTATGAGAGGAGTGTTTGTTATTTGGGTTTTTTTTCCTTTATGAGAGGAGTGTTTGGACTCTAGTACCTCTTTGGAAATGATTACCATTAGTAATACGTATCCTTCTATTTTGTTTTTCAAGAAGGATTGCTAAAACTAAAGATAGATAGTAAAGAAAGACTTGGATGTCATCTTTTTTCATCACATGATTTAACTATGAAATGAAAATTTGATTATGAGGTAGGTAACCCAAAATTGGAATGAATATATATTGTGATGAATTATCAATAACTAATAACTCATATATATCATCAAGAACAAAGTAAGGTGTCTTAGTTGCATCAACATCACTAGAAGAAGGCACCACAACTTTTTGCTTATTGTAAATTTGCATTTTAAGAATTAACATAAATTTCCACATTAATAAAAGAAGTAGAAATTTCAATATTGGTTGAAGAAGATGGGAGTAATATAAAATCCTCCATAGGGAATTCTAAAGAAATCAAATCTGCTAGAGAAAAATCAAAGAAAGAAACATCAAATTTGCTAAAATAAACTAGATTCATTGGAGAAGCATGAGATTTATTGAAAAAATCATATTTATTGGAGAAACATTATATCTATTGAAAAATTGTAAGATTCACTAAAAAAAATCATATCCACCAGAACACATCAAAGTTGCTTGTATTAATTTCCTTTTAAGGAAATCATTGTTAAACTTAAAGAAAATGAACAATTTATTATTAATGAAAAGATAAATAAACCACATTTGCAAGTAAATCTACAGAATAACATCTTGTGCCTTAAATAACTAATTCCTTAACTCTTTGTTGTAGTACTAGATTCTTCCAAGTATCGTTGAACGTAACAAGCATAAAAGCTAATAATATTTGAGATTAATTCACACTTTCTCTATAGATAGCTATAATGAAATGAATATAAATTGCATTTAAGTTGAAGAAGAATATATTAAATTAAAGAAAAATAAAAATAATATCTTGGCTTTAATTAGATTAAAATTTAAGTAAAATTTTAGAATAATATAATGTCGTACTATTGAATGTGGTTATATCTTGTTATACAACAAACTAAGAATAGTAAATACTAAAACAACAAATTGTTTACAATCTTTTTGTTTGTCATTCCTTTTTTATAAAAAAAAATAAAAAGATTGAAAAAAAAGCATTCTAGCACACCTAAACTATGATGTTACTTTAATTGTTTGATAAAGTTTCTTGACAATTACATTCTTGGCAAAGAAATTAGTTTATTATCTTTTTTTTTTAAATAATGGTTCCATCATATCATAGTTAGGACATTTGACTTTGAAACTAATAACCCAAGTTCAATTCTTAGTGAAACCTTCTCATAGTAAGTAATGTGAAATGGTGCAAGCTAAATGTTAGCAATTATGATATGAAATGTTTTTAGTAAATATCTTCTACAAATATTGTTTTGTTTAGGCATAATTAATCATTATCATTATCATCATCATCCTAGGCTTTTTCTACATGGATAGATGGTTGTTGTTCTACTACGTGAGGTCCCTATCATCTTTATCATCATCATGCAAAACCAATCATCTTCATTCTAGCCTAGTCCAAACAAGCCTGGATAACATTTGAAATTGAAACTCAACGTTTTTATTTACATCCATGGAAATGCTTGGATCTATCGAATTAGGTTAAGAATATCTTTTAATACTGTCCTCGTGGTCATCTTAGCCTTTGTCCAGTCATCATCATCATCATAATCTTAGACTTTGTGCCATCATCACTATCTTAGGTTTTTCCTATATTAATAAGGAGTAGTTGTTTCATGCGGCAAAACCCTACCATCATCATCCTGGCCTTACCCTAACATAGATGGATAATTGCCATCACAGAGATATGTTATAAGGTTAGACAAGATAGAAGTGGTCAACCACATCCTTGATGCAAAGTCTCTTAAATGTGCCTTATTTATTGCTTTCATGTCACTATAAGTGATAGATGTCAAAATCATCCTCAATGGTGAAGGCTTTATGAAATATTATAAGTACACTTGCAGGAACCTTCAATTGGCTGCATATTATTGCAAGTGAATACCACTATTCTACTTGCCTAATTAAAAGTGACCTTTTTAAGGAAATATTTATTTAAACATGCCGTTAGATCCCATCCCTGCCAGCAAGTCTCAAGGTTATCATCATTAAAGGTGCAACCACTATGATAATATCATTAATGTAAATTAAAGCACAACGGAGACAATTCCGTTCTTCACGCGTTTCGGATGTGTCCAGTCCAAAGACATACAGATGCCAAATTTTTGGCAGACGGGTTTTGAGAAAGCATTGAACAATGCAAGACAAGTTNGTTTGCGCTAATTTTGTAGCGTGTTCGATAAGCCGATTGACACTAATTGGTAGAAAATATTTGTACATCGGATAGAATATCCAGAAATCATGGGCCCGAAAGCCCAGAGATTTATGGCGACGACCCTATGGGCAGTTGGATGTAACTCTCATTCTATACAATACGAGGAAGCCTTGCCAGAATAAGACGAACTTACCAGGACCATATATAGATCCTCCACCCCAATAGAAAAACAAAGCAATCCACGAGAAAACATACCATACCAGTAAAGGTACATTTATAAGTGAACACTTTCTCAGGTTTGTCCCACATGTAAGGGCATCCGGTGATAACAAATATCGGCAATGAGGACTATACACACATGTTGGACATATCAAACTAGTCTTCATCAACCCGTGATGGTTGAAAACGCTGTGTACTGCTGAGTCTTTTACATTCTATTTATATTCTATTTAGCTTTTAACTTAGAATTAAGCATTTTATATGCTTGGAAATTTTTTAGTTATTATTAATATCATTTTGGGACTGTAACAAAAAAAAAAAAAAAAGGTTTCAATAGCTATTCACTTAATATACATTTAAATTACTATTTCCAAATTAACAAGGCCCTTTAATTACATTTTCCCTCCTTCAATTACCCTTGTTTTCAGTCTTCCAAACATTTGAATTTAAGCACTTTTACAATCTACTTATAATCTACAAAAGCATAATATCAATTATAAAGTTGTCCAATTGTCTAGGTTGTTTTCGGTGTTTTTTACTTAGCTTTAAATATTTAATATGCTCTAACATTTTAAAATATTATTAATATCGTTTTTGGAGTGTAACACAAAAACCAAAAAGAAAGAAAAGAAAAAAGGTTTCAACAACTATTCACTTAATATATATTTAAATTGCTATTTCCAAATTAGCAAGCGATGAATCGTGGTTATCCAGGTGTTGTTATTGGACCCTTGTTAACCAGGTGTTGATATCGAACCCCTGTTATCGGATGAGTCCCAATATCATACTTGCGTCAATGAGGCCACGTTGACGAAGCCCTATCGATGCATCCATCCATGCGTTAACTCGACCTCGTTTATGTAGAGTCTGTCTTTAGCTATAAATAAGCGTGCACCCGCTGCACTTAGGCACCTTCTGTTCAAGTTGTAGCAAAGCTCTTGCAGTTTGTTTTTGCAAGAGTTAGACTATTTTCCCAAGTGCATGTCCGCAGTGTGATGCTTGTAATTGTACAAAACCTTTATTCGAGTGTGACGTACTTGGACATGCACATGATCGACAATAAAGATCAAGATTACTCCATCATTGCAGCATTCACTTAGTTTTAATTATTTAATTGTTATTGTTATTTATTATTTTCTTAGTTAATATTTCTTTACCGTCATTTACTATTCATATTGTTAAATGCGGAATGAGTACGACTTAATCACGAACATTGAAGTCTCACTACTTGGTAACCCAGTAGCGTATCTAGGAGCACTCAAGTAATATACGCTTGATAATCCCAGAAGTAGTACATGAGGTCCAAGATGCATACGAATGATTAAGGATGGATGCTCATCACACTTGGGCTAGCTAGACTTCATCTCCTGTTGCTTACTAGTTTAATCAAGATTATTTTATTATTTTTCATTGTCCTTAGGAGTAGCCTAGTGTTAGAAATTATATCATATATCTCATTCTGGACTAAACCATATGTGACAAAGCAAATACTAGTCTAAGTAGGAAGACAACGAACTGCGATCAACGTGTAACTATCTAGATACCACAACTAGCTCGTTTATGGAGTTCAACTGGATCGTGCGTACATGCTTGTATTCATATGGTTGAGTGTAGGGGTACCTCGCAACTCATCATTGGCGTCGTTGCCAGGGACGATGCTAGTTATCTAGATTAGTTATATCATATAAAATCGTTGCAACAAAGTATTCATGATATATCTTTTAGAAAAGAAATTAATTTCAACTAAGTCACACATGATTCACCACAATGTCTCTCTCACAAGACTATGACCACACCACGACTAGCGAGGTAATTAATTGGAGAACCAACGAAATAGATGATGATGAAGACGAAGTTAGGAGTACTTAATCCTATGTAGGGGTCTCCTATGATCATGAGCACCCCAGCGGTACTCAAGGACTCTTATCATCCAACTCTAGCACCTCTAGTGAGGATGGGACATCCCATAGAATGAGGGGGCTCGTAAGGCTTAAGACCTTCTCAATAGTTAACAAGAATCTATCCAGGGATGATTGGAAGACTTACGAAAGTCATGATGAGTCTTCCAATTCTTTCTCTTCCTCTCCTCCTTCAACGTCAGGTTGTGACACAGATGACCATCTTTCAAGGGGTCAGTGTAGAAATAAAAATCGAGCCCATGGGCAAAGTCAAAAACACCAACATGAACAAAGACAACATCATCCCAACTCACAAATTCATATCCTTCCTAGTGATGATGAACCCTTGCTAGCCACTAAGAGCCTAATGCATATACAAGAGGCTGTTCGAATATCCTGTAGACATAGCAAGGAAAGCCGTCTACCCAGGCTTGATTTAAATAACTTTCCCAAGTTTTTAGGAGGCTATGATTTAGATCCGTGACATCATTTACAAGCCTTCTACGATGCCTGTGTATGAAACAATATTGATAATGGGTGGCAAAAACTTAAGCTCTTTCCTCTAACACTCGTTGGCCAAGCAAAAGTATGGTATAGGTCATTAAAACCAAAATTAATTCGACGTTGGCAAATAATGGTAGAACTCTTCAATGAAAGATATCAAACCTATGCGAGAGAGTTAGCTTTGAGGAGACAAATCCAAGAGTGGAAAGAAGCGCAACATGAACCCTTGGACATGGCCTTAGAAAGATATTATGCACTATTAAACAATTGCCCAGGCCATGGGTTCTCCAAGGAAAGGCTAATGTACCATATCATAGATGGGCTCCATAATGAAACAAGGGAGACCCTAGGGATGTATGCCCTAGGTCAACTATATGAGCTACGGACCCACCAACTCCAAGAGCTTATCCAACAAATAGCAAAAGAAGAAGAAGAAATAGCTAAATGGGAGAATGTTGAAAGTTCTCAACAGAACCAAAATCTTAACTTAACAAGGGTCCATGATCATGAAGAGGAGAAGTCAACTCACTTCAAGGAGGTGAAATCATCTTTGCCAATCCTACAATCACTAGATAAAATTGAGGGAAAGATTAATAAGATGATGGAGTGGGTGCATGGAAAATATGGAGAATATGCTAACAATAGTAGAGATACAACTATGCCAAATCAAGAAATAGGACAGGACACCATGCAACAATCAAAACAAAGGGTAGAAGATAATAAGAATAAGAACTCAATTGCCAACTTCACATATCAATGCAACGTCTGTCTGTATGATCACCCCAAAGGTCAATGGCCAATTTTGTCACATTTACATGAGCATTAGGGAGGAATGTTACATCTAGATTTCGTACAGAAATATTGGGTTCAACCACAATGGAAAAAGCCCCAATCATGGGGTAGGCCATCACCAACTAGACCATACCCTTCGTATGTCCCAACGCCAAGTGCTTATCAAGTTTAACATCCTATTTCCCTGACTAAGTCAACATCCTCTATTTCACCACATTGTTATCATTCTCCTGAGTACTATCAACCCATGTCCTCTCCAACAAGATCACTACCTCATGTTTCTTACACTTCTCTTCACCCTCAATATTCTCATCATTCATCTCCTTCTACATTGCCACCAGTTGTGCCAAAAGGTTTTGCACCATAGCATCAACCCATGACCATTACTTGTGCTGCTACTGTCAATAGCAGTGGGAACCCTCCACAATGTTGAAAGCGTCCTTTCTTTAGGCAGGACCATAGAAAGAGACATCGCGGTTCCAAAACCACTACATCCTCCAACTCAGCACAAGTTTAATGCTATGATGCATCTACCTCCTCAAACTCAATACCTCCTGTTACTCTATCTAGGCCACCAATCAATACTCCAACAACCATGCAGCCTAATGAATATAGCCACATGGGGAGACATGTTGATCCTTGCATACCATCTTATGGTCACAAGTACCATAGTGGGTCAAGTCCTTATAAATTAACCAAATCTTATAACTTGCCCCACTATGTCAACTTTAATCAAGTGTGTGAACCCCAATGGGTAAGTATGACCAGGTCCCAATATTTCCAACATGCAAGGATCCTAGCCTTCCAATTATTAATTCTAGCCATGCTCAATCATTTAGCTATGGGGGCGGGGACGGGGTGGGGAGGTATCCTCCATTCTAACAACACAAAATTAATAAATGTTTTTCCATTTCTTTAATTTTTCAACTTTTTTTTCTAGTTTTTCACCTTTTAATTTATTGCTTTATCTTTCTGTATTTTTATCTTTTTATGAGTAATCTCATCTATGAATAAAGCACTCATGTAACTTATTTGTTGAGGTGTTGTTCTCCGCTATCAAGTCTTAGGTGACTAATTACTTGAACAGCGAGCCCACAACATCCACCTACCCATTCCATTAATAAGAGGTTCTACTCTGGGTACGATGATATTCTTGTCATCATGAAAATTGAAAGTAATGTTGTGCTCATTATGCTAGGAGTAAAAAATGATGGACTAAGAGGGAATGGCTAGGGTATGACATCAAGGGAACTTGTGAATTCTCTTTGGTAACATCTATAGGTGTTATCATGTAGCTTGGTTGTACTAAGATCCTTGCAGATCTAACAAAAAATGGGAGTAAGAGTAATAAAGGCACTTAATAGAAACTCAATGCTATTCTGGGTGTTCCACTGGAAAGACATGCATCCATGCTTGAAGGTTGGTGGCTCCTCCGGTTCACTATTGGAAGGACAAGGTTCCAATACATAAAAGAAAAGGAGAGTGTGCGAAAGCGACCAAGCAAAAAGTATGCCACAAAGAAATTCCAAATCACTCCTCCCTTGCAGAAAATGTCAAGTGATCGTATGCCTTGTTGTCATGATGCTCTTATGGTTGTTCATCATTGGATGAAACAATGAGATGTCACTGATCGAAGAAATGGACTTGGTCTTGAGTTTGGAACAGTGGGCTAATGACACATTAATCATGCCCTACACTTAGGATTCATTGTGCCCTGGGTCAGTTACCTCATGTTCCAATCTCTGCAATCCCTTCTACAATTCACCTCATCTCGCTGTTCATGTGTTTGTGACTCATGTCTTGTGTAGCATTGAATTCATACTTCATCACGGTGGTATCTACATGTGTGTGTTTTGTGGAACTGATGTGGATTACATTTAATCCTTCTAGTGCCTACAAACATTTTAAGATGTGGTTATGCAAGGGCATGATAGGTAGGAACCTACTTTGGGGAGGACCCACTTGCGTGACTTTTGTAATTTGTATTTGTTGCACACCACCACATTATTTTATACCTCTGAGTACTTCATTGCTAAATCTATTCTTTCCCTTGTCATCACTTTATCAAACGTTCGTCAAAACCATTACATGTGCTTTTATGTGTCACCTAAACAAACTAGGTCTAACATTAAACTTTTAGGGCAACTTCCTTGAAAAAAATTTCTAACTCTAAAATCACACTAAGCAAAGAATTCAACAATTATTAAAGATAATGAGTAAGGTATGAAATAATTGAACTTTTTTCAATAACCTTACTAACAATTGATCTTTGTGTAATTATAGATGGCCCCTAAAAGAGGACAACAAGGAAGACCTTCTCAAGGTGCAATTGAATGCCCAAGAGAGAGGCAGAGGCCAAGGACCTCATGTAGAACATGCAAAGTAGGAGGCACAATTCTTCAGCATCCATTAGGGACCTCCTATCACCGCACAATCTGGTCAAGCAAAAGGTGGAGAACATCAGCATGGATGGCTCATAATCCTTGGATAGAAGAGGAGAAATGTCAAGTGCTTCTTCAACGATATCAATCTCAGAAGCCTAGAGCACAGAAAAAAGGAAAGCGACCCATGGAGGAGCCACCACCACTTGGAACCACATGAGTTCCAACATAATTTTGTAATTTTTTTTCTGTGTCCCAATTTTTTCATATCCACTACGGCATGAATAAATTTCTAATCAGTCAATAATCTCATACCTATCCACTGTGTAATTAATTAAGCTTGTTCCTCCCTTTCTTTGACTCGAGGACGAGTTGTTATTTAGTCGCGGGTGTATGATGAATCATGGTTAACCAGGTGCTATTATCATACCCTTGTTAACTAGGTGTTGATATCGGACCCTTGTTATTAGACCCTTGTTAACTAGGTGCTGATATTGAACCCCTGTTATCATACCCCTATTATTGGATAAGTCTCGATATCGGACCTACGTCAACTAGGCTGCATCGACAAAGCCTCGTCGATGAGACCACGTTGACGTGGCCTCATCGACATGTCCATCCATGCATTAATACGGCCTCATTTATGTAGAGTCTATCTTTAGCTATAAATAAGCGTGCATCTGCCGCACTTAGGCACCTTTTGTTCAAGTTGTAGCGAAGCTCTTGCAATTTTTTTTCACAACAGTTAGACTATTTTCCCAAGTGCATGTCCGCAGTGTGATGCTTGTAATTGTACAAAACCTTTATTCGAGTGTGACGTACTTGGACATGCACATGATCGACAATAAAGATCGAGATTACTCCATCATAGCAGCATTCACTTAGTTTTAATTATTTAATTGTTATTGTTATTTATTATTTTCTTAGTTAATATTTCTTTACTGTCATTTACTATTCCTGTTGTTAAATGTGGAATGAGTACGACTTAACCACGAACATTGAAGTCTCACTACTTGGTAACCCAGTAGCGTATCTAGGAGCACTCAAGTAATATACACTTGATAATCCCAAAAGTAGTACATGAGGTCCAAGATGTACGAATGATTAAGGATGGATGCTCATCGCACTTAGGCTAGCTAGACTTCGTCTCCTGTTGCTTATTAGTTTAATCAAGATTATTTTATTATTTTCCATTATCCTTAGGAGTAGCCTAGTGTTAGAAATTATATCATACACCTCATTCTAGACTAAACCATACGTGACAAAGCAAATACTAGTCTAGGTGGGAAGACAACAAACTATGATCAACGTGTAACTATCTAGATACCACAACTAGCTCGTTTACGGAGTTTGATCAGATTGTGCATACATGCTCGTATTCGTATGGTTGAGTGTAGAGGTACCTCACCACTCATCATCAAGGCTATTTGATTAGTATTTTAGCTAACAAGTATTATCCTGGTGTGAGGTTCCAAGTCTCAATCACACTTAAGGTGGCACTTACATCATTATCTAAATTGTGAAAAATTGATTTGATTTTTATCTAGAAAATCTAGTTTATTTAGAATTCCCCTATTGGGGATTTTATATTACTCCCATCTTCTTTAACTAATTTTTAAATTTTTGCTTCCTTTATCAATGTAGAAGTTTTTGTTGATTCTTAAAATGTAGATTTATAAATTTATGAGAAAAACATTCTGATGCCTTCTTCTAGTGGTGTCAATGCAAGTAAGATACCCAATTTTGTTTTTCTTGCTGATGTATATGAGTCATTGGTTGTTAATCTCTCATCACAATATGTGTTCATTTGAATTTTGAGTTACCTATCTCATAATCGAAGTTTCATTTCATAGTTAAATGATGTGATGAAAAAGACATAACATTCAAGTCCTTCATGTGAGGTATTATACTCATTTTTTTTTATTGTTAAGCTAGGCAATGCTTCGATGGTACAATGTGCCCTAGATAAAGGATCATTTATACATAAGCATGCAATGTTGATTATTCATAAGTGGGCTTCAAATTTTGATGTCTAATTTAAAGAATATGATAAGGTTCCACATTTTGTTGAATTGTATAATTTTCTATTAATTTTTTAGAAAGCTAAGAAAGAAATTATTAGTCTGCTTAGTCCCATTAAGCATATGGTGTCTATTTCTACAATTTTTGGTTTTTGTAGACCTTTCTTTTTTGTTGAAATTAGCCTTCTAAATCATAAAAAGGAATTGGTATTACAAGTAGGAGGAAAGACTTATATTCAGCCAATTACACATTATGATCTTCCTAATTCTTGCAACTTTTGCCATTGTGAATGACATATGTTTAATGCTTGTCATTTTCTACTCAAGAAAAAAGATTATGAAGAAAAAAATGTGTTGAAGTTGAAGATAAGAAGGAAAAAATAATATGAAGTTAAAGATATAAAAGATCAAGTTAATCTCAATGATAAGAATGATCAAATGACAATAAAGAATTCAAAGAAGACAAAAGTTGATCAAATGATAATCAAGAATTTAGAAAAAACAAAAGCTCATATGTGTAATTTTATTACTACTAGAGAAAGTATTAAGTAGCCTAGACAAATAGCTTGTAAGGCAATTTTTCTTTATTTGACAAGAATACTATTAACTCATAAATTAAAACTAGTATCAATATGAAAATTGTAGTTGATGGTGAATATTCTTAATATAAGATTACTAACAAGTGATGAGGTGAAGATGTTGCACAAGTGCTACCACTTTCTTACTTTGATACAAATATTAATGGTGTTTGCTATTTTAAGTTAAGTATGGATATTGAAAAGTGGTGTAAATTTTGTTAGAACTAGGACCTTTCTCCTTCACTTATTTCTTTTTTCAAAATATCAATTGAAAAGTTATACAGGTGAGTAGATGGTTCTAAAATTGGAAACTTTTTTCTTTATATATATATAATGATTAGATATTAGCCTAGTGGTAAAATTTTTGGCTTAGTAACCCTAGGTTATAGGTTCAATTCTACTAGGTAGCTTTAAGTTATAAACTTTTATAAATCTTGGGTTGTGCCTATGTTTCAATTATTTTGGGTTTCAATACCCTATTTTTCAAATTAAAAAGGTTGTTTGGATTCTACTTCTTAAATTAAAAAAGTTGTTTGGTTTTATATGGTTCCGAAAGGATATATTGTTGCATTCTTGTTAGACCTATCTAATATAACTTAATATTTGGATTTTTCAAGATTTCACCTTCGAAGGTGTAATATACATTATTCATGAATCTTTGAAAGCAACTTATATTCCATCAACCAAGCATTGCCTAGGTGTTTGGTTTATAAATTCAAGCAACTAAACACCTTCTTAGTATCTTATTTATGATGCTTACATGGTTGCATTATACTTGGGGGAATATTTTAGTTATTTTAACTATTTCAAAGAGCTAATAAGTGAGAAATCATATCTTTTTCAAATATTGATTAGATAATTTTATTTTTATTGTTATGCTTTATTTATATTAAATAGTTTACTAATTTTTATGTTTTTTATTTTTCTATGCTTGAAAATTTTTTCTTTTAACTTAACTATATAAAATAAATGGTATAAATCTGAATATTTTCTATTTTTCTTCTATAACTCCAACATTGAAATCTTCACTAATATGCATTATTCATGATATAGTCAAACATTTTACTTATATTCCAAAAAAATAAGTTAGGTTTATTAATTTTTATCAAATTCATGGTAGAAGCAGTGGTAGAGCTAGTGGCCCAAAATCACAATATGGTATCTAAAGGATCTCAAGACTTGGCTCAAATGGTATTTGAAGTATATGCTCATTTTATGTTTCATACAGCTGATACAGCATGGGAAGATATGAACTCAGAACCAAATATTTATGAAGTCTATGAAGATTTCAATTTGGATGTTGGAGATACCTTTTGAAATGGAACAGTTTTTACTAATTTTGCTTATTTTGATATTGAAATGCCAGAAGCACAATGGGCAGAAGATGAGTGGCCAACTTTTAGTCCAAGTTGCTACTTACCCTGGCCAATCCTAGAAGGCACAACTGGAGGACGGATTCAAGATGAATGGGCTGACACTGATGCAGAACAATAAGCTACTCACGAATTAGATGCTAAGAATAAAGTTCACAGTGGTACGCTTTCTCTTGCTTCCACTTTGATGTATTATAAGAATAATCAAAGACCTACCCTTACAAGACTATACTGAAAAACTATGGAACAAGATGCTAGATGTGTGGAATGGTTGAACTCAAGGTATTATTGGTTAATGGGAGTAGCATTTTCATCAATGCTTGAGCTCGAGGAACCAACAATGATGAGTTTCGGACAACTGAAATGCAGTCGTACTGTTGCCTCCTTAGCCGATAAGACTGTACAAGTAATTTGTGGGGATCCAAGTAAAAGGCCAGTAGTGTTTGAAATCGGAAGTTCAAGTTAGGCCCTAGGTAAGGTTAGTCCTATCCATGTCCCTTCTTATGATAAAAATGGTGAAATGTATCCATCAGAACTTTGGGTTGAATAAGATTATGAAGATAATCCATTTGCAGAAGAAGATCAAAAGATGTTGCAGGACGTAGCAGCTGGGCATGCTACCAGTTATGATGAATACACTGCCTTGATTTATGATCAAGGTATGGAAATTCGAATATAAGAACAAGAGGATTTAAGATTTAGACAACACTTGATAAGAATGCTAATGTTTGATGAAGCTGATGAGCAGATACAGGACCACAATAGGAACATTGGGGATAGGCATTAAGTGTTCATGCTTCGATCTAGCAGTGTAAATATGAAGCAAAAGGAACCAGTAGAAGGGGAAGAAATGTTAAAAGATCAAAAGGCGATTCTACCTTTCCATGATGCCTTATTAACAAAGAAATCTTTTGCATCAGGAAAAGAGAAGTTAGAATTTCCTACTATTCCAAAGGATGCTATTTATAATTTTGCTAATACTTTTTCTACTTGAATGTCTACTTCAATTAAGCAAACAAAAGCTTTACTAGACATTAAAGTCATGGGATTCGTCCAGTGTTCTTGCCTTTTTTTACTGAAGGAGAAGTTACAAAATGGAAGGCTGATGGATATCATTATGTACATATTGGGCAAATCGATATAATAGTGAGCCCAAAGTTTAGCTATGATGTGAGAGTTGAATATATGGTTACACTA
>MNCI01034323.1:861950-900376 GCA_015680685.1 Gnetum montanum | reverse complement strand
TTGTTTTGTGCTCATTTTGTATCCAGTTGTTGGGGGTTTTCTCCTATTGTAATGTAATATACACACAAGCATACATCTGATCTAGCATTGAAACATAGATCTTTGATCTTTGTGACGTACACGCTGTTTTCTCTCCCGATTAGCATCTTTTCGGTGTTTTGGCGTTATCTTCGTAGCGATCCATCTACGTCGTTGTCTTCCCGCTTTACGATCTCTCGCACCAAATCACGANCTTCGTAGCGATCCATCTACGTCGTTGTCTTCCCGCTTTACGATCTTTCGCACCAAATCACGACACGCAAAAATCCATAATCGTCATCGCTTTTACTGACCCGTAAGTCCCTGTCTAATCGACAAGACCGTTCAGGGCACCGTGGATTCGTTTTTCCAGCTTAGCCCTCGCGCAGATCCGTGGTTAAAGCTGTGTACACGGAATTTCGGTCGGTATTTCCAGCTGCCGACGTTTTTCGTCGTTACACCCCCAATGTAGAAGCCACAATAGCCAAATTTCAACACTCCATGCACTCCAACATTGACCAGCCACTTCAACAAGGATGATAGAAGGCTCAACGTGGAAGATTCATCTCTAGTATGGAAGGTGTGCTCTCGTTACTATTTATAGTAAAAAATGGCGATGGGGGAGGTATTTACTATATCTCCCCCCCCCCCCCCCCCCCCCAAATTTGGACACCCATATCACTTGTATGAGGCATAAATTTGTAGTGACTTGGTAGCCAATTTGTAGCCATTATGTAGCCAAATTATAGCCCAATCATAGCCATTTTATAGCCCCATTCATGGCCTAAGACTTATAAAAACCAACCTCAAACACCATTTACAGGTTTAACAAATCTTCTCAAAGTTGGAGCTTTTTGGTACCTGAATACATTGAACATACATACATTTTTCCACTCTATAATTCCACACTCAAACATTTTCAAGCACTCAAGGGCTCTCACAATTTCCCATGTTTGTGTTCTCTTGAATCCTAGTGTGAAAGCATTATCACCCTAAGACTTGTGAATTTTTGGTGTCAATGCTACATTTCTGGGGCTTCCAACCCCACTGTGGAGCAATTTGGTAGCCAAATTCTTTACTTTTCTCACACCCAGTAGTAACCCAAATTGCAGATCTATAGTTTGTAGCAGAGGAAATTTGAATGCATTAGGAGTGGCTTGTTATCTAAATCATGGAGCAAGGCACATCGGCTTCAATGGGCCTTGAACTCCTACCTCAATGAACCCTCCTTTTCTCTCTCTTAGACATTTATTATGCACATTTATGAAACTCTTCCTTTATTATTTTAATGAATTTTTAAAGTTTCATTTTTGTGTGCAATTCGCATTTGTTTTTTTCATTCTATAGATTTGTAATTTTTCATTGTTATTTGCATCATTCATTTTGCATTTTGTAAGTCCTTGGTTGATATGCCAAACCAGCCAAGGTACCTTGAATCCCATTTTTTTGAAGGTCTTAGGGATTTGAGGTTGAGGTTACCACATTGGATCCATCATTTCTTTTGGTGATTAATTTTTTTTATTGCAATAGTTTTCTTGATGCTAGAATGAGGGGCCTCCATCTGATTTCTACATTCAATCTTATGACCATCATTGCCAATGATGCCTATCATCATGGAATTTGCAATTTATTGCTTCAAAACCTTTGAATGTTTTTCATCAAACAACATTGTAACCTATCCCCCCTACAAGAAAAGCCTAGTGTGGAAGTTATAGGTGTTTAGGTTTTTAAGATTTTCATAGCAGCTATTGTTAATTTCAAAGCTAATGTTGACATTCCATTAAAGCCTTCAAAAAATAAATGTTGCTCCTTCCCCCTTGTAATCAAATCTGTAGTGTGGAAGTTGCAAGTTGGTGGGTGGTGACTTTTCACAGTAGTTATTGTGAATTTTTCAGCCAAAAACCAACATTGAAGCCTTTCCCCTCCTTTTTTCTCTTTGCTGCCAATTTCTTTTTTCTAGTTTCTAAAGATGGTGATGCAACCCTTCTAAAAGCCATCAAACTTTTAGAAGTTAGCTTCCCCCCATCTTTCCAAGCTGAGAAAATTGGTAGCTTGCTAAAACTAGTTTTAGTAAAAAAAAAAAAAAACACTAACTTTTCATTTTGGTTTTTAGCCTTTCCCCCAATCAACATTGGATTAGAGGGTGTGAGATTTCCATCATCTCACCCCCACCCTTATTTTCTTCCCTTTGCCATACCTAGTGTAGACATAGTTGGGAGGTTAGTATGGGTAAGGCTTAACACCAACTTTCCTAGCTTTCTATTTTTGGTAAAGGGGTAAACCCCCATTACCCCCCATTTACTAGTTATAGAAAGTGCTCCATTTTAAGCTATTTTTGCTTCCTTTGGTCATTTTTGAATTCTACTTGTTGGAATTTACTTCTATTTTTGCCTATTATAGCTTGCCTTAAGCCATTTTTAGTGATATAGCCATGTCTCTCCTACAATCAACCAAGTTGCCTTATAACTACATTGATAGTAGATCAATAAAAAATGACCCCAACAACCTTGCCATAGTAGAATGCAGGAAATCCCTTAGACTTAGGGAACAAAGTCCTGGATTCATGTGTTAAATAAAGAACACTATTGAAACACCACTAATTTCGTCCTAACACTTTGAAACAAGAAAAACTTAGAGCCTTTTGAGCTTTCGGGAAGAAAAAATTTTACTAATGCATGGAACTCACACTCAGCTTGTCAAGCTGGCTTGCTCACACTCAGCTTGTCAAGCTGTCTTACTCACACTCATCTTGTCAAGCTAGCCTACTCACGTTGGGCTTGTCAAGTCGGCTTGTTCTCAACGTGAGCAACTCCAACAACTTCAAAATAAAGTCAAGAATGGTTTGACTTCTAAGGTGCAAGCCATCCTCAAGGGTCATTGTTGTCAAATTCAAGTTTCAGCATTCGGGATTTCAGATTTTGGGCCAAATTGCACAAATTCTCCTAGGTCATGCTAGACACACACTGGAAGCATGAGTACAACGTGAGCAACTACAAAAGCCCTAAAACCAAGGTAAAATGGTTTGAATTTCAAGGTGCAAGTCATCCTCAAGGTCCATTGAAGACTACTTTAAGTCCTAGCCTCTAGAATCCCAGACTTCAGGTCCAGAAATCACAAAATTTTATCATTCACGGTGAGCTCACGTTGAGGTCACACTTGAAACACCACTAATTTTAGCCTAACACTTTGAAACAAGAACAAATTAGAGCCTTTTGAGCTTTTGGGAAGCAAAAATTTGACTAATGCATGGAACTCACACTCATCTTGTCAAGCTAGCTTGCTCACGCTCAGCTTGTTAAGCTAACCTGCTCATGTTGGGCTTGTCAAGCCGGCTTGCCCTCAGCGTGAGAAACTCCAACAACTTCAAAATCAAGTCAAAGATGATCCAATATAAGGGTGCAAGACATCCTCAAGGGTCACTATTATCAACTTCAAGTTTCAGCATTCGGGAGTTCAGATTTTGGGCCAAATTACACAAATTTTCCCAGGTCATGCTAAGGTCACACTGGGAGCATGAGTATAATGTGAGAAACTACAAAAGCCTTAAAACCAAGGTAAAATGGTCTAACTTCCAAGGTGCAAGCCATCCTCAAGGGTCACTATTGTCAACTTCAAGTTTTAGCATTTGGAAGTTCAGATTTTGGGCTAGATTGCACAAATTCTCCCAAGTCATGCTGGACTTACGCTGGCAATGTGAGAATAGTGTCAGCAACTACAAAAGCCTTAAAACCAAGGCAAAATGGTTTGACTTCCAAGGTGCAAGTCATCCTCAAGGTGCATTGAAGACTACTTCAAGTCCCAACCTCAAAAATCCCAGACTTCAGGTCCAGAAATCATAAAATTTGGTCATTCACGCTAAGCTCACACTGACAGTGTGAGTCCTGCATGAGTTATCAAAAGTGGCTCAAATCAAAACATACTCAAGCTCATGTTTAAACATGAAGCTCACTCTCAAGGTCAAGCATAGTCAGGAAATTTTTGCATTCAAAGAACAGGTTTCAAAAGATCAAAAATTGGTGTGAAATGTGTCATTTTCATCAGGTCACACTGAGGTCACACTGGTAGCGTGAGGACAGCATGAGTACATGCCAAACACACATTGAGGACACGCCAAGACAAAATAAACTTATGCCGGAAGCTTTTGTGGAACAGAAATGCCTCAAACACCCACAAAACTGCTCAAATCGCACTCAATCCATGAATCAAGCGAGATGGAGTCAAATTCTCTTATTGTACACTATCATTTTCATTATAAATTTTCACTATTTGCAAGCTTGTCAAGCTCTTACACTCCAAATTATATGTGCTTCTATGGGCATAAGCTAACTTGCATAAGCTAATGCACGTTGTAAGATAGAGTGCATCCAGTCAAGAACGTAGCTTGCCTATGCACGTCCAATTCACACACAGCTATCTATCAAACACGTGTCACATGATCCATTTTCCTCTCATCTCTCAGCCATTGATTCCATCCATGAATTTTGTGCTTGAGCCTAGCCAAACCTTATAAATACCTTGTCCATTCACATAAATGGGTTTGGAAATTTTGAAGGTTGACGGCTTAGGGAGCATCGACTAGCAACTTTGGATGCTTGGGCACACATGACTCCTAGCATCCAAGCACCTGTAAACACATCATTCTGGGCTTAGCACTTGACTTGTCATCCACATACACAACTATGCTTTGACTGGTGCACATTCTTATTAAGAAATAGAATACAATTCATTATTGCCTTCCATTTATATTATTTGCTCTGTTTACACTTTGTTTACAATACAGTTTCTATATACACTCTATTTGCATTTCGTACATCACTGTTTACATTTCGTATGTCATCAGTTATGATAACCCCAGTGCTAGCCATAGCTTATGCTCAAGGAAGTCCTTGGTTGATTTTTGTGCAGACCATCCAAGGTAATTTACCTTCGTTTCCTTTTTCCAACTTTCCCTCACACGAAGGCAAGGTTGGCTGTGTCTCTCTTGCAATATTTCGACATTTGTTTTTCCCTTTTAGCCTCACATCAATAATTTCAATCAGTACAGTAAATTGGTGCTAGAAGGAGGGCCTAACTTGTTTACCATCCCGTCAAAACGTTGATCACGCTACTTGTTAAATGATGTGCAGATCAAGTGCTGAAACTAAAGCCCAGCTTGTCAAGCTAACTTACACATGCGTAGCTTGACTTATGCTAAGCCAGTACTCATGCTTAGCTTGTCAAGCCAGCTTACTCATGCTCAGCGTGTCAAGCTAGCTTATACATGCTCAGACCAGTCACTTGCACTCAGCTTGTCAAGCCAGCTTACTCACATTTAGCTTATCTAGCTTACTCACTTCTAGCTTTTCAAGCCAGCTTACTCATGCTTAGCTTGTCAAGCCAGCTTACTCATGCTCATCTTGTCAAGCCAACTTACACATGCTCAACCTAGTCACTCATGCTCAGCTTGTCAAGTCAACTTACTCATGCTCAACTTGTTAAGTTAGCTTACACATGCTCAGCCTAGTCACTCATGCTTAGCTTATCAAGCTAGCTTACTCACACCCAGCTTACTCATGTTCATCTTGTCCAGCTTACTCACACCTATCTTGTCAAGCCAGCTTACTCATGTTACTATGGAATCTTCCCAGATCAACACAATGACATTGTAGATCTCTGACTTTGGGATTGTGATGGAACCCATAACTGCCATTGAAGCGATAAACCACCAAGGTTCAACTTTCCAGTCACTTAGGCTACAGGGCAAGGACCCTACCAATGCAATCCTCACACCTAAACAATATAAGTTCATTTGTGTGAAGATCCAAGCCAAATTGCCTATCGATCACATAGAAAGAGAATCAAAGAGAAACTATGAGCTCATTTACAAGGGAGGTCGTGAGTTCACTCCCTCAGTATATGATGTAATCCCCCTTTCCAAGCCCCATCATCATCTCATATCTTAGCTTCTCATGGCAAGGAATCAAACCTTGCAACAACCTCTGATAGAGCCTCAGAGCGAAGATGAGGAATATGACTTTGCAGCCCAATCTGAGCATGGGGATTCATACCATATCATCAGTCCTCGTGCCCATACAAACCCATCGTTCCAACCTTTCCTGGAAGAGACCATACTTCCTCTTTTATTCATAAACACTTGAGCACTAATTTCTCTATAGGAAGTACCCACTTCCATTCCCACCTTCTCCATGCCCAACATTCAATTTGATACGTCCATCTCCATCATACCTCCAGTCACTGCGTTACCCCCTTCTCAAACTAATTGAGGGTCACTCTTCTGACCTCAAGTAATTGGTATGCCATTAGTTATACCAGCTTCCACATCCACCCCCTACATACCACAAGTACAAACCCATGGAGCACCTCTGATTACTTTAGTCCAACATGTTTAGGGTGTTACGTCACAACCTGCAGCTGGGTAGTGGGTTTCACTAGTTATCTATCAACACCAACCTACTTACTATAGCATACCACACCCTACAATCCCATCTTTGAATGTTGCTCCACCACAACAACCAACAATCCAACAGTCTCCCTTTCCACAAATGATACAACAATCAAACTACTACCACTTGCAATCTACTCAACTAGCTGGTCTGCCTACTGTCCAAGAGTGGGCATACACAAAGAAAATGATGCACTCATTAACCAAGGAGTTAAAGTGCCTTAAAACTATAAACACTGAGGAATTCAAGGTGCTAGACTTCTATCAAGATGACCCAATCCACCCTTCAGTTCCACCATTAACCTTGCAAAAGGGAATATCATTACCTCAACTAACCAAGTACAATGGAGAGGGAGATCCAAATGCTGATATGGTAATATTTACTAGAATGTCTATTGCTTCAAGCCTGGCTTCATGCAATTCTATGTGTATTGCTATGTCCTTAATGGGAAGAGCCTTAGACTAGTATCGAGATTTACCCCATAAATCCATATCCTCTCTGGAGTATTTGTTACATCAGTTCATTACTCGTTTTAAATATAATTTAAATCCTGAAGCCACACTAGATGGTTTGATTCAGATTAAACAAGCACTGTTAGAGCCAGTACAAAAATTTATCCAAAGGTGGAGTGCAACCATGAATGAACTTCACGAGCCCATACTTGAGACATACCTGCTTACCATTCTTAAGGTTGCCGTGAATGACTTTGTAAATAAAAACTTTATTATTTGAGTGCTCATACTTTGAGTCAAGCATTCGCACAAATTAAGAACATAGAAGAGGTGGCACAATCAAGTAATGACCCAGCTTACTTAGCCTTTAGGAGCCAACATATGGGGAAAGATAAGGATAAATCCAAAATGACAGTAGTAGCCTTGGCCGAGACAGCCTGACCAAATAATTCAAGATAGAGAGGAAAAAAAGCCCCTGCTCCAACTAGCCATGAAAGAACCACATCTACGCCTACACTCAAATCTTCCTTAGCTAAAACCACAAACATGAGTCACACTTGTACATTTGAATGAAAAGATCCTACCCAGTACACATCCTTTCCTATGAAGCCTTTACAATTGTTAGATCAACTTCTAAGGGCTGGGTTAATCAAACACAAACAAATGTCCCATGTGGCATTCCAAAAACATGATAGATTCTGTGAGTTGGCTAAAAACCTAACCTTAGCAATAGCCGATGAGCCCCCCATTGTACAAGGCTTTAGGTTGGATAGGTTTTTTGAATATCACCAATGGTGTGGGCATAGAACTGACTACTGTTTCACCTTAAAACATGATATACAATGCATGATTGATACGGGTGAAATAGTATTTGACGAGGCAAACCTGGTAAAGCCCCAAAACCAACCCATGGGGGTCTACAAGGATCCTCTCAATACTAATGATGCACCATATGTGATTAACACTATCCATGTGGACAATGGATAAGACATTCCTCGAAAACCTTTTGTAATTCATAGACCTTCTAAAACTACATCTACCTCAACACTTCCCCAAACCCCTTTTTTGATATGCACATTCCTTGCACCACAAAAACCATTTTTCGTTCACGTACCTCCTTCTGTTGCAACAACAACCACACCATTTGAAAACCTACCCACTCCCTTCATGATCCGGGTGCCAAAACACCCTAACAAGAAACCCCGTACCATTCTTCTGTGACCCCTGCGAGAATGCCTTGTTGATAGGCTGACAAGAGAGTGCTTTGAAACAGAACATCATGAGTACAAATTAGGACCACTGAAGCCAATACTACTAAATGTTGTTCCTATGGTTTCACCCACTAGTGAGCCTAGCACAAGTCATCAAGACAAGAATACTGGTACTCCCAGTGTCCCAAACTCAACATCCCTAGTTGCTAACACAAGAATCCCTCCATAAGAGATACGAATGCTGGGTCAAATGGACCAAGTCTCCACAGACAAAATAATTCCAAGTGATAAGGATTTAGCAAGTGCATTGACCCAAGTCACACAGGCTTTGAAACAAAAGAACACCTCCTTAAGCCTGTATGATTTAGTAATGACCTCACTGGTACATTGAGAAGCTCTCATGCGTATGTTGACTTCAATTCCTATTAGCGAGGACCTTCCCGTAGATGAGCCATCCATTTATGTAGTATTGTCCCCACAACCTCAAGAATTGAGGCCCACATTCCTAGAGTTTCATGCCAATGATATTAAGTGAGATGAGAAAACTAGAGAGGTCACTACAACCCCTATGTTCATAACAATACAAGTCAACCACTTCAAGATACGTAGGGTGCATGCTGATTACGGTGCAGCAAAAAACGTAATACCCTTTCTTGTCATTGAAAAATTGGGTCTTATAGAGCAAATACGGCCCACAAAAACATCTTTTTTAAAATCCTTCAGTGGTTCCCGTGTTGTGGTAAAAGGCATGCTTACCTTGGATTTTGTAGCAGGGGACCAGTTCCCCACATCAACTGAATTCATAGTGGTTGATGAAATGCCAAGGTTCAATCTGATTCTAGGACGACCTTGGCTAGCTTAACTTAGAGCTGTATCCTCACCAATCCATCAAGAAATCCACCTACCTTATGAGGGTGGTGAAATTATCATACACGGGGACACGACAACATCACTCACTCCCTCACATTTGAGAATGGATCAAGGGTCAGAGGTTGAGTTCAAGCCTAAACAAGAAACCATGAGAACACTTCAAGACATGAACCAGCTGTTAACTTATGATCCTACTAAAACTGAGGAAGCACTAGATGACATAGACATAGGATCCATTCTCGCTGATGTCTCTTGGTCGGAGCTACCTTTTAACATCTCCAGTGAAGGGGAAATGGAGTATAAGATCATACCTACATGTCCTACCCCTCATGTCAAACTACAAAAAATAAAATAAAAAACTCAATAACTAGGGAAAACTATCAAGCGTCCAAAAAGATGTTAAAGTACCAACCATCTGGTACAACGTTAAATTGCCAGCGAACATCTGCAATGACGTTAAACTAGCCATGGTTAGAAATGGCCAATTCCTTTTAAATTTCCCAAAACTATTATCACTTTCAGTCCACTATGGCCTAAAACTAGTAATCCGTCTTTCATTTTTTCAACACAGATGCAACAGTCCACCATGATTCTAAACTAATGTGCATGACCCAAAATGGCCTTATACTAGAGCTCAGTATGTTACAAATTTACAACTCTCGTTACGTTATGTCAAATTTTCATTTACATGTCACAAGTTGCAATTTCAATTCATGCTTTCTCGTTACTTTTCCTTTTACGAATATTTGCCTTATGTTTTGTTCTACATTTTGGAATCTCATTTTACATTTAGCTACGCGCATATGTTTAAAATATACCTAAGAAAATAGAAAAAAAATAACAAAAATAAAAATATAAAAATATAANTAAGCATAACAAAATAACTTATGAATACAAAACCTGAAAGAATAGTAACACTAACACTAAAACAAATAAAACCATACAAAAATAAGTGCCATAAGAAAACACTCACAGGCGAAGAAGGGCCTTTCTTAGTCACCAAGGCATATAATAACGGAGTATTCAAACTTACTGACATGGATGGGAATGAGTTCGCTAATCACCTGTACCTGAAATGGTACTATGTCTAATGAACTTGAGGTACGTAATGGTCCTGGCATCATGACCTAAAATTGATACCATAGAACGGTCCTAGGGCTATGACTTGAAACTGGCACCATAGAGTGCCCTGGCGTCATGATAGTAAATTGACACCATAGAGCTCCATCCGGCATGATACTAAACTGCCACATTTGTTCTCCATGACATAAAACTAGCATGCAAAGTCCACTAAGACTATAAATTGGTATGCCTCTTCATAGTCTGCTATGATTATAAACTAGCATTGCACCATCTGCTAGGATGCTAAACTAGCATCGTCCAAAGGGTTATGACATGAAACTAACCTACAACAGTCCATTAAGACTATAAATTAGCGACATCATTGAAGACCAGGAAATACTTGAAAAGATATGTTGCTGCAATGGGCTATATGTGTTTCAAAAAGACTTGCTGTATAATTTGTCTCATGGACCTTGATAAAGTTGATGATGTTCATGATTCTGTCTGCTTTGAAATTGCACCTGGTGGCTCCATCTCCTTGGTTGTATTCAAGTTTAAAGTACTTAGTTAACCGAGTCATTTTTGGTTTTCTTGTCTTCTTGGAGCTGTGTTTGCAGGATGATACACCTAAGGCGTTCGTTCATAGATGCACTTCATCATGACGACAAGGTATCATATTCTTCTTGACGCATGCAACTAGGTTAATTAATCCGTTCATAAGTACATTCCCAACTCCTGATACATTCCCTATTCCCCATCATGTTCCCCTTATCCTATTCAATTACATCCCCTTGATGCATTCTACTCACCCCAAAGCTCTTGATACATTGTTTCACACTATGATTCTCTAAGTAGTTACAATGCAAAACACAGTACATGGTCTATGATACAAATGCAAGCACATGGGCATGAGCACAGTACTAAAAGAAAGCTCTTCCAAAAAGAACCAAAAAATTAAACAAAAAGAAAAAGAAAAGAAAAACAAACAAAAAGAAAAAAAAAAGAATAAAAGGATCAATGAGAAAAATGCACGGAAAAGGTCTTCATGACCCCATTGACATCATAGACCAAAGACCATTGGCTCTTCTCATACAAGCCCTAGGCGGGGAGACAATTGTCTTAGAAGAATAGTTACACTTGTGTCTCAAATGATCATGTTGCACATCATCATGTGGATTTGGCTATTTACAATGGGCTCCTGTAAACCCTCTACAAGAGTCTCGTTTCTCCAAAGAATGCACCTCCTATGTCTTGGTTCCAAATTTGTTAAACACTGGCTATTGAGAAGGACCAAAAATATGACTTGTTCACGTGAGAGCATTCCTCTCCAAAAATTTCAATAGTAATTATAACCCTTGATCAACTTCGGATTTCCCCCCGATTACAACAAATCCCCTTGCATCTTGAACTACATTTCCCTGATCCCATGTACTTTTGAACACGGTGCGATGACGTCCAACCAGTGGTTGACGGACAATGCTTGGTACTTGGTTGGTCATGGTGCTTTGTGCTTCTTTCTCAACACCTCTTGGGTGAATTCCTCCAAACATCAACAAAGAGGGGCCAATGAAACACCACTAATTTCAGCCTAACACTTTGAAACAAGAAGAAATTAGAGCCTTTTGAGCTTTCGGGAAGCAAAAATTTGACTAAGGCATGGAACTCACACTTAGCTTGTCAAGGTAGCTTGCTCACGCTTAGCTTGTCAAGCTGACTTGATCATGTTGGGCTTGTCAAGCCGACTTGCCCTTAGCGTGAGCAACTCCAACAACTTCAAAATCAAGTAAAAAATGGTCTAACTTCCAAGGTGCAAACCATCCTCAAGGATCACTATTATTAACTTCAAGTTTCAGCATTTGGGAGTTTAGATTTCGGGCTAGATTGCACAAATTCTCCCATGTCATGCTAGACTCACGCTGGCAGCATGAGTACAGTGTAAGTAACTAAAAAAGCCTTAAAACCAAGGAAAAATGGTCTAATTTCCAAGGTGCAAGTCATCCTCAAGATCCATTGAAGACTACTTCAAGTCCCAGCCTCCAGAATCCTAGACTTCAAGTCCAAAAATCACAAAATTTTATCATTCACGCTGAGCTCACGTTGAAGTCATGCTTGAAACACCACTAATTTTGGCCTAACACTTTGAAACAAGAACAACTCAGAGCCTTTTGAGCTTTTGGGAAGCAAAAATTTGACTAACGCATGGAACTCACACTTAGCTTGTCAAGCTGGCTTGCTCATGCTTAGCTTGTCAAGCTAGCTTGCTCATGCTTAGCTTGTCAAGTTGGCTTGCTCACGTTGGGCTTGTCAAGCTGGCTTGCCCTCAGCATAATCAACTCAAAAAACTTCAAAATAAAGTCAAAGATGGTCTAATCTGAGGGTGCAAGCCATCCTCAAGGGTTACTATTGTCAACTTCAAGTTTTAGAATTCGAGAGTTTAGATTTTGGGCCAAATTGCACAAATTTTCCCAGGTCACGCTAAGGTCATGCTGGCAGCGTGGGTACAGCATGAGCAACTAAAAAAGCCTTAAAACCAAGGCAAAATGGTCTAAATTCCAAGGTGCAAGCCATCCTCAAGGGTCACTATTATCAACTTCAAGTTTCAACATTTGGGAGTTTAGATTTAAGGCCAGATTGCACAAATTCTCCTAGGTCATGCTAGACTCACACTAGCAGCATGAGTATAGCATGGGCAACTACAAAAGCCTTAAAACCAAGAAAAAATGGCCTAACTTCCAAGGTGCAAGTCATCCTCAAGGTCCATTGAAGACTACTTCAAGTCCCAGCCTCCAAAATCCTAGAATTTAGGTCCAGAAATCACAAAATTTTGTCATTCACACTGAGCTCATGCTGACAGCATGAGTCCAGTGTGAGTTACCAAAAGTAGCTCAAATCAAGACACACTGAAGCTCAGTTTTCAACATGAAGCTCACTCTCAAGGTCAAAAAAAGTCAGGAAATTATTGCATTTAAAGAACATGCTTCAAAAGATCAGAAATTGGTGTGAAATGTATCATTTTCATTAGGTCACGCTGGCAGCATGAGTACAACGTGAGTACGTGCCAAACACACACTGAGGACATGCAAAGACAAAATAAACTCATGCTCAAAGCTTTTGTGGAACATAAATGCCTCAAACAACCACAAAACCACTCAAATTGACATCTTGTAGTAGTCAATCCATGGTTCAAACAAGTCGGATTCAAATTCTCTTATTGTACACTATCATTTTCATTGTAAATTTTTGCCATTTGTGAGCTTATCAAGCCCTCACACTCCAAATTGTATGTGCTTCTATGGGCGTAAGCTAGCTTGCATAAGCTAATGCACATTATAAGATACAGTGCATTCAGTCAAGAATGTAGCTTGCCTATGCATGTCCAATTCACAAATAGCTATCCATCAAACACATTTCACATGATCCATTTTCCTCTCATCTCTTAGCCATTGATTCCATCCATGAATTCTATGCCTGAGCCTAGCCAAACCTTATAAATACCCCATCCATTCACATAAACAGGGTTGGCAATTTTGAAGGTTGAAGGCTTAGGGAGCATCGACTAGCAACTTTGGATTCTTGAGCACAGGTAACTCCTAGCATCCAAGCACCTGTAAACACCTCATTCCGGGGCTTAGCACTTGAGTTGCCATCCACATATGTAACTATGCTTTAACCAGTGCACATTCTTGTTAAGCAATAGAATATAGTTCATTATTGCCTTCCATTTATATTGTTTGCTCTATTTACGCTTTTTTTACAATACAATTTCCGTATATGCTCTATTTGCATTTCGTGCATCACTATTTACATTTCATATATCATCAGTTATGATAACCCTAGTTTTAGCCATAGCTTATGCTTGGGGAAGTCCTTGGTTGATTTGCGTGTAGACCATCCAAGGCACTCTACCTTCATTTCCTTTTTCCAGCTTGCCCTCACATGAAGGCAGGGTCAACTGTGTCTCTCTGGCAATCTTTTGGCATTTTTTTTTCCTTTCCATCCTCATGCCAACGATTTTGGTCAGTACAATTATAACTTCATTTATGCTAAGATCTAGGTGGGCATGCTAATCCCATGAGTAAAAGCAGAAGCTAAGAGGGAATTCAAGCTCATCCATCATGATGGAAAGGAGTATATTCTCTCCTTCTATGACCAAATAACCCTCAATAACATCTACCATAGTATCTTAGCCCTTCTCATTGAGGTTGATGAGGAAAACTGAAAGGTTACCTTCAAAGGTCATCAAGGAAGGATGATGAATTTGGGGTGGAATCTAAGCTTGAAAATCTTGGGGGACTTTTTCAACAAAGGATCTCCAAGGCCATGGTGCCCACCTCTACCTAATTTTTCTCTTCCTTTGAACATGTCCCACCACCTTCATCCCCACCATACCCTACAATGTTTAGGCCTATGCCAACCATTGCTACACACCAAGGATAATTGGTGTTGCATTCAACCAACTTTCATTTCTCAATGCCCCTTGCTACCCAACCTAGGCTAGTTCAACCAATGATGGTGGAACCTACCACCATTAGCCCATGGACTAGTCATATGGGGTCCACCATAGGGCCCCAAGCAACTCAATGGTCACACACCCCCTTTAGCCTATTTGTGCCTTAGGTACTAGCACAAACATCCTTTTCCTTGTTTGGCCCATAAGTTACAACCATAATGCAACCATTTCCTTCTATATTGTAACTCATAGCTAGGCCATAAGCC
Source organism: Gnetum montanum (assembly GCA_015680685.1). NCBI lineage: Eukaryota > Viridiplantae > Streptophyta > Gnetopsida > Gnetales > Gnetaceae > Gnetum > Gnetum montanum. The sequence goes on along the minus strand of MNCI01034323.1, from coordinate 885,604 downwards.
TTACAATAAACACCACAACCATGTGTACAAACCCCATAGCCAATAGGGCCACCATAGGGCCTGGATCAAGCCTTCTAGATGATCCAAGACTTGACAGAAGAGTTGAAGAGGCTTAAACTTTCTACTTCACAAACTGTCAAGGTTATGGACTTTTACCAAGATGATCCCATCAATCCTATGGTCCTACCCTTGATGCTTTCTCCTGGTGTCCCTATTCCACAGTTTAGTAAATACAATTTAGAAGGTAACCCTACTATTCATCTTATAACCTTCAATTTTGAGTGGTTACTCTTATAGCCATGGCCTCATACCATCATGAGGATTTTCCTTATGTCCTTGATTGGAAAATCACTTGATTGGTACCGTGCCTTACCCAAAGGTTCCATATCCTCTCTAGAGGACTTGATAGTCTAGTTTGTTAACCACCCTAATTTATAACTTGAAGCCTAACACCACACTTGACCAACTCATGAAGGTCAAGAAGGGATCCCTGGAGCCCATATAGAAGTTCATTCTATGGTGGAATGAACTATTGAATAAATAACTAGAGCCTATAGCCAAAGCCCACCTTTTAGCCATATTCAAGGGGGCGATGAATGACTTCATCAAGTTCAAACTCTACTACCTTGACCTGTAGTTCCACAACCAAGCATTTTTCCAAACCAAGAATATAGAGGATGTTGTGAAAGGTAATCATGATCCAGCCTATGTAGCATATAAAAATCAACATGCACAAAGAGACAAGAAAAGTGCAAACAAAACACTATGGTCACAAAAATCATAACCAAATAAGTAAAGATCACAAACTAGGAGCCAAGGACTAATCCACCCAAGGTCCCCACTAATAATCATAGTAACTAACCATCAACCTCTAAAGCCACTACATCGACAACAACTAGACCAAAATTTGAAAGAAAGAACAGGTCCAAATACATTATGCTACCATTAAAAATATTAAAGCTATTAGACCAAATTTTGAAAAGTGGATGTATTATAAATAGATGTCTAAATCTTCTTGAAAGAAGCATGATAGGCTCTATGAAATAGCCAAAGACTCCACTAGAGTAATGAAAGATGACCAACAGCTACCAAAGTACTTCAAGTTAGATCTCTTCTACCATTATCACCAATTTCTTGGTCATGACACATACTTCTACCTTATACTAAAGGATGATTTACAAAGGATGATAGATAGGGCAAAGCTAGTCTTAGATGCTTCCAACATGATTTGACTAAAAAATTAGTTGATTCAAGATGACAAGGACCTATTGAATTCTAATGATAGCTCTTACATTATTTTAGCATTTAACATTGATGATAATATGAGATCCTCAAGAGACCCATTAGTGATCTGAGTATCCCCTTGTAATGAAAGGGCTTCTTTAGCTTCCACTAGCTCAAGATCCTTCTTTTTCATGAGAGTATCATCATGAATGCCTCCAAGAGATCCTTTTGTCATTAGGGTGGCTTAGCTTAATACAACCCAAATATTGGTGGCCTAAACAACTACACAACAACCTCCTATGATAGCTATTACTACTACCTCTTCCTTACAACCAATGACTAACAACTAGAAAACCTTAACTAAGAATAAAAAGAAGCATAAGCAAAAGCCCAATAACAAGTGTGACAAGTAGACGGAGGCACAAAAGGAAGTGGGTCCACCAAAGCCTTCTTCCATTTTAGCTATACCCATGACCTTCTATGCTTAACCTACTCTAACCAACAAGCCATAGGAGGACACTAAAGTCCATAACTAGAAGAACAAAAAAAAGCCTCAACAACCACAACCTAAAGTTGATGTTCACATTTTGGGGTGCATGGAGAAAGTAAAGCATAACTGGGGTGAGCCCATGGCCAATGATAAAAACTTCCTTAGTGCAATGGACCAAGTTAGGCTATCCCTCAAGCATGAGAATACAACTCTAAGATTGTATAACCTGATCATGACTTCTACCACACATTGTGAGACATTAGTCAAAATGTTAACTTCGATTCCCATTAGTGAGGACATCCCCACTAATGAGGAAGCCATCCATGCAATGATGGTTCCTCCATCATCAAGGTTGATCCCCAAAATGGTGAAGTAACTAGGGCTTATCTATTTATAAACATACATGTAGGGAAGTTTAAAGTACATTAAGTGCATGTTGATGATGAAGCTACAACCAATGTCATCCCATGCACCACTATTAAACACTTGGGCCTAATTGAGCAAATACAGCCTACATCAATAGCTATCCTCAAATCTTTTAATGGATTGAGGGTTACTGTCAAGGGTTCTATCCTATTAGAGTAGTGGAAGAGTAATTTCCCACAGCTTCCAATTTCTTGGTGGTGGAGGAAACACCAAGGTTCAACCTTATCTTAGGAAGACCTTGGTTGGCTTAATTATGAGTTGTGTCCTCACCTATCCATCTAGAAATTTACCTTCCTTATGAGGGAGGTGAGATCATCATTCATAGTGATAATGCAGTTTCCCTGATTGTCAACAATGTGAACATAAGGTAGGGATCTAAAGTGGAGCTTCAAGAAGAAGCTCCTAGCCATGAAATTCAATAACCCAAGAGAAAGCAACAACCCAAGGAAGCCAACAATGACAACAATAAGCAATGAGATGTGTTATGGGATGAACTTTATTCTAATATCATCAGTGAAGGGGATGGTGAGTACAAGCTTGTGTAGAGTAGACCTTACTCATTCCCTAATCTTGTAAAGATTAGAAAGAATCTACATAAGTGAAGTTCACCTTAACCTTTTCATCCCATGCCCCTATAACTAGATGCATTGATAGCTATGTAGCATAATTTGTTATATCTTTTTATATAATTTTTTTTACTCATTATGCATGTAGCCTAAGTTTTTACTCTCATTTCCATTTTTACTTATTTACTTTTACTCATGTTATTAACAAGTTGAAAGCCTTACAAAAATTTAAAACATAAAAACATAGAAAAAATATAATTTTCTTTTTTGTAGTAAGGCTAGCTATGGCCTTAAATTAGCATCATAGTTTCCTAAGACTTTAAACTAGAAACATGGCCCTCCATGGCCTAAAATTGGCAACGTAACCATAATGCAACATGGCCCACCATGGATTTAAATTGGAAAAATGATACAACCTATGTTTGCCATGGCCTAAAACTGGCAAACATCTATTTTATTATATTTTTGTTTAGCCTATTATTGTATCAATTAGCCATTTAATGTTGTAACTAAAATGTCAGATTAGCCATTCTCAACATTCACAATATTTGCAATGTTTAGTACAACTATAGATATATATAGCCAAAAATAAAACCAAAATTTTAATTTTAAATTTAAAGTGTCTGATGAGTGGTGAAGTACCCCTACACCTAACCCTATGAATCATTAAGGCATTACATGTGATCTAGTTGAATTCCATGGGCCTATCATTATCTAGTATACTAGCTTCTCTAGGAAGTGAAATGAGTGTTAAGAACATTTGTTGTCTTCCCAACTACACTTGTGAGGCTCAAAGGTATGGTTTAAGTGTAATTGAGCTATGTGATTTTTTATCATTTTATGTTTTATAGATGTGATCACCTAAAAAAAAGAATGAGAAGTGAAGTAATTTAAAATCTAGTTCATTTACTACCTATCTAGCCTAACACAAGTAACTATCCCACTTTCTTGAACACATCTCGAACACATATAATGTTGTTGGGCTACCAAACGTTAAGCGTTGTTAGGTTACCACATACTATATGTATGCTTGAAGTGGTCATGCTTGCATTCATTAGTTGCTAGAAATGAATTATTTAATTGAAATGAAATAAACTAAAGCGCATTAAAAGAAACATTAATCTAGTCTCAATGCTACAAGGATTATCAAAAGAGTTCATTTTATTCTCCTCATACTATTGCACTAAGGTACATCAATGCTCGAACAAAGAATTTTGCACACTTAGACTCCTTCTATGGGCACTTAGAAAATATTCTAACTATCAGAAAAATAAATTGCAAGAGCTCTGCTACTCTAGCTAAAAACTAACATAAAAAATTGACTCAAAATTAGAGCCCAAGCACTATATTTATAGGCTATTGTATATACCTTGATGTCATAGAAATACCTCAACATCACATACCCGATGTCAAAGTAGAGGAAAAACAATGATTTATCATACCCCCATGATTGAATGAAAACTTGTCCTCAACTGTAGAAGAGGAGGAATAATTTCCTTACAAAATATATTGGGTAGGTATGGGACTATTAATTGACATACAAACCGACTGAAATGGAACAACAAACTATGAGTGACCAAGTGTAAAAAATTACAACATTTTACAAAATTGGGTGTTCATGATAAGAGAAGTAAACACCCTAGATAACACTGACATCCAATGCCTCTTAGTAGCTAAAAAATGAGGGAGAAGATCCAATGATCATGAATGATCATTGTCATATGGTACTGATGCAACATCCTTGGTGAAGATAGTCCTGCTTTCAATCCATGCTTCCCATTGTAATCATAATAGAATCATGAATTAGTATGTAATGTGTAACACATAGCGGTTAAATGCCTTGTCTCATCAGTGCTTACACTTGGCTAGGTTGTGATTATGGTGGATTAATTCCTTTAGTAGTGTTATCGGAAAGGCTGACAAATAGGGTAAAATAGATAACCAGTCCATTAAATTTGAAGAAAGTTCAACACAAGGAAATATTTGAAGAGGGTATAAAAATTCACAACAATAAAAAGGAAATTTTACTAAAAAATGTTGTGAAGATGTGCACAATTAGATGTCATTGATGGGGTAAACAAAAGAGAATTTGATTGTAAGAGTGTTTAAGGGTAAAGAACCTAACTAACCTAGCCAAAAGATATGCAAGTGGGTCCTCCCCAAAGTAAGCACAGGCCTTTTTATGTCCTTGCATAACTTTGAACCAAAGATTCTGTGGGCTCTATGGATGATTAATGATTATAGAAGGTTAAGTACAAAATCCCAGAAGAAACTAAGAATGAATTTTGACACAACAAACTAGAACATCAAACTAGAACATGAAACTGGTAGTAAGGTGAGACATGGAAACCATAGATGGATGAGAGAGAGTGGAATGGAGTTCCTAATTAAGGTCACATAAAGCCCCTTATGGATTTTATGGTTAAATGACTTGATAGTATCCATACTTAGTCCATACCAAAACCAACCATGTTTGATGACTTCACATCGTCATTCTAAGACCAATCCATCCCCTAAAACACAAGAGTGCTCCCACAAAACAACCACCATTCCTTATTAGAGAAGAAGTAGTAAGTGAGGAAGGGTCTTAGTTAGAGGGGATGAGTTCCATAACTAGTGCTTATAGCTTGTTTATTTTGTCTAAGGGGTGTGCTTTGAATTCCCATTGTCTTTTTTTTTTGAAATGGGGACCACACCACGCAAAGATACATGCATTCATTTTGTCCAAGGGATGTACTTTAAATTCTCATATTCTTTTTTTTTTCATGAGAACTACACCTTGCAAGGACTTATTCAACTATTTTTTATTGGTGGACATGGAATGGTAAAAAAATTGATGAAAACACACATGCACCCAAGTAAATAGAAAGGCATAAAGAATACCAAATCCCCTTGAAGCTATACCTTGTTCAAACCTTTGAATCCTTCCTATTCCAAAAACTACCAAAGTCACAAATTTATTAAAGTTGTATTAATGAAAAAGAGACTGCACATTTCCAAAACAAGGGAAACCATAGAGTTTGTGGATGGGTGGATGTTATGGACTCATTACTTGTTTTATGAAAAATAAACCATGTTCTAATTATCCATAATGAAATTCAAAGCTAGAAACTAGAGACTAATAATCAAATAACAAAAGTAATACATACCACCATCAAGTAATGCATTACCAATGTACTTGGCACTTATTAACAAAAAGTTAGAAAATGACATCAAATAAAATAAAAGAAAGTGTAAAATATTCAAGAAGTAGAAAATGTACTAACTATGGTGTAAAACAAAAATTAGAAAAGATTAATAACATGAAAACAAAAAGATGTAAAATAAAGAATGTGTATAACAAATAGCTAAAAAATTAAGGAGCTACTTATGTGGTTAGCACGAATGGCCATCTCTCCCACAACTAAGTTGAAAGGAGGAGATCTAAAATATGGAGCATGATTGTTCATTTGATGAGGTGTTTGTTGTATTTTCTCACTTATACTTGTGGAAAGGTTTGACTTGTTGTATGTTGACTAGTTGTTTCTTATTTGGGCTCTCAGGCTTGTAAATCATCATAGCCCTAGAAGGAAAAGTCTTAAAAATAATGTAAGGTCCTTACCACAATGTTTAAAAATTATTTTTTTGAGGTACATGTGTGGGGTTTCAGTAGAGAGCCTTATCTTTTGGTTGAAATTTGAATTTTTTGATTTTTAGGTCATGATGCTTTTTGTTATAGGCCTTGTGCAACTTGTTAGATGATAGGGCTACCAATCAATTTTTATTTAGTAGGTTGAGATTCATTAGTTTTTCTTTTTGAGCTAGACTTAAGTCAAGGTCAAGGTCATAAATTGTTGAAAGTGTACAAAGCTCGAATTGAATAAGAAGTATTGGTAATTTTCCATACACAAGCTCATCGGAAGAGTAGCCTACAAAAAGTTTCCATGTCGAGTGGTAGGCCTAAAGGGCTTTGTTGAATTTTGTGCTCTAGTCCTTCCTATACTTCCTAATAGTTCTTGTTAGTATCTTTGTGATTTCTCTATTGGTAACCTCAGCTTGACCATTAACTTCGGGATGGTAAGGTGTTGTGAGTTTATGTTTAACCCGCAAGCATTACATGAGTTTCCAAAAAGTAGTGCTGTAAAGTGAGTTCCATTATAAAAAATTAATGCACGTGGCACACCAACACTATTTACAACATTTTTTTGTACAAACCGAGTAGTAGTAGAAGATGTAAAATCGATGATGGTTGCTACTTTTTCCCATTTTATACAATAGTCAACAATGACTATGATGTATGCCTTTCCATTTGACATGGCTATGATGGGATTCATGAAATCAATGTCCTAGATGTCATAGGGTTCCAATGGTGAAATCCATTATTGAGGTTCCTCCATTCAAGCAGTCATTCCACCATCTCATTGGCATTGTTCAAAAGAGCTAACATGATGGTGAGCATTGTCAAATATTGTTGGCCAATAGTACCCTATCATTAGGATTTTAATAGTCATGCATCTCCCAACATAGTGTCCTCCACAAGGACCTTCATGAGCATCTTGGAGAATGTGTATTTGATCAGCATTAAGAACACACCAACGAACCAGGCCATTGGCACATACCTTTTAGAGATGTCCGTTGATCTCCATGAAGTGTTTTACCTAGTGAAGAAACTACTATTTTTTCTAGTGGTCCAACCCTTGTGGCATCTTGTGAGTGAGAAGATAGGTGAGAATGCCATCATACCATTTAGGCTCATTGGGAAATCATTTAGTTATAGCCCCAACAAAGAGGAGTTCATTAAAAAACATATTAGATGATGGATCTTCTTCCTCTTTGTTGTTCCATTGCAACCAAGACAAGTGATCAGTGACCACATTCTTAGTGACCTTTCGATCTACCATCATAAGATCAAATTCTTACAAGATCACTAGCTGCCATATGACATGGGGGCTCACTATTGTCTTGTTCATCAAGAAGCCGATGACATTGTGGTCCATGTGCATAAACACCTTGTATTCAAGCACACAATGCCTAAACGTTTCTAGAGGAAACACCATTGCCATCAGTTCTTTTTCTATAGTGGTGTAGTTTAGTTATGCATCCACAATGCTTTGGCTAGTGTAGTGGATGTAGTAGGGACATTTCTTGTCATATAACTATGTCAACACCACTCCCAAGGCATAATTTGATGCATCTATCATGATATGAAATAGCCTGGACTAGTTAGGTACTTCTAGAATTAGAGTTTCTACAAGTGTTTGTTTCAGCTATTAAAATGCTTTTTCACATTTCATAGTCCAAACAAAGGGAGCATCTTTCTTTCTTAGCTTTACCAATGATTTTGTGATCTTAGAGAAATTCTCTATGAATTGATGGTAGTAGCCAGTGTGTCCAAGGAATGATTGAACATTTTTAATAGTTTCTGGTTGGCAAGTTATTCCATGGATGACCCTTATTTTTTTAGGATCTACCTCAATTCTTTCTTGTGATATTTTGTGTTCCAATACAATGCCATCTTCGACCATTGGCTTTCTGCCAATTGAGTCACAAGTTAGTTTCAACACAACATTTTAGTACTTGCTCAAGGTGGTCCAAGGATTTCTCAAGTGTAGCTTCATAAGTGAAGAAGTCATCCATGAAGACTTCTGCACCACTACCAATTTGTTATGGAAAAATGCTTAGAACTAGGCACTGAAATGTGGCAAGAGCATTGCATAGACCAAATGTCATCTTGTGATATGTAAAAGTCCCTCATGGACTCGTGAATGTTGTCTTTTCTTGGTCTTATGGTGCAATTTGAATTTTGTTATAGCCACTATAACCATCTAGAAAACTATAGTAGTAATGCCCAGATATTGTGTTAAGCAACTGATCAACAAATGACAATGGAAAATGATCATTGAATGTTGCCATATTTAGTTGTTAAAAATTGATGTAGACCTACCACTTGCCTCCTTTCTTTGGCACAATTACAAGTAGACTAATCCACTCACTATCTCCAATGGAATAAATGAACCCCACCTTGAGGAGTTGCTTTATTTCCTCCTTGATGATCTGCTTTAGTTTAGGGTTCAATTGCCTCTATGACCATCTTTTTGGCTTGATGGCCAAATCAGTATAGATGAAATGCTGGCATATCCTAGGATCAATCCCTGTGAGTTCAAGATGTAACCAAGCAAAAGATGTTGACAGTTTTTCAACTACCTTCAACAACATCTTTTATTATTTGGAGTAAGATTTGCATTGATTATAACTGGCTTCCCATTTTTCAAAAACACATATTTCATTTTGATTAGTAGCATTTTTAATTCAAGGGGCTCTTGCTTGAAATTTTCAAGAATTTCCAACTCTCCCTAGTAGGTATCATAACTTGTATCATCAGAGAGTTGGTGATGAACTTGCTTGAGTTCATTCATGCTCATGACATATGCACATGTCAAGCTCTTAGTCGGTTTCATTCAAAGTATGCTACTTTTAGAATCAGTGGTCATCCACTAGGTGCCTCTTGTTTTGTGGTTGCTGAATACAGAAACCTTTGGATTTTTACTTCTGGTGCACACAACTTGCATGCAGAGATAGATGCTTGCTTTACAGCCCATAATTTTTGCATACAATTGCACTCTGTATCATTGTACATGATGCATGCAAATCTCTTCTTCTCAATATGTCTAAATACATTTTCTTTGGATATTTCCAAGGAAAGATCTCTAACTCCCATTCTTGCATCAATAGTGCTTAGCCATGTCCTTCTCATGACGATTGGAAAATCCTCTTTGTAGTTCTCCACTTTGATTACTAGAAAATTGGTAGGATAAGACAACCCATAGATAGTGGTCATAATGTCTTCTACTAGTTCCAATGGAATAGTGATGGATTGTTCTACTAATTTTAATCTAATGTTGCTATTCTTGAGAGAAGGTTGGTTCCATGCGGTGTACATCTCATGAGAAATTAAATTAACGCTAGAACCTAAATTAAGAAGAGCCTTGCATGACTCATTTCTAGCAATTTGCAAATAAATTAGAGGACTTCTAGGATTGGTTAATTTCTTGGGAAGGTTTCTAGTATAGATCCAATCAAATACTATATGAGTAAGTATGACGGTATGGATCTTAGGCACATTTTTGTTTAAAGGAAACTTGAAGGTGTTTGATATAGAGGAAGATGTAGGAGTAGGGTTGTCAACTACAGGTGTATGTGTGGGCTTAGGTGGACTATGGAATCAAAAGAAAGATCTTTTCTTTGATAAAGTATTCAACCAATTTTATTGATGAACTAGTTATAGATTAACAACCCTTGTAGCATTGTGTTGTTGTAGTTGAGCTAGTAGTTCACCTTACATAGGTGGAGTGATGTTAGCTATGTGGGTGGAGGAGGAGCATGTGTAGGGACAAGAGGAGAATAAGTGTAAGAGGTGACATCCCTTCTATCATGTGAGGAATGTATTTAGTAATAATCAGAAGGGTGGTAGTAAGGCTAGAAAGTAAAGATATAACTAGAGGAGTCACATGGAGACAATGGTTGATAAACATTGTAACCATATAGATCAGGCTGCTAGTAAGGGTATTGTTGCCTTAGTGGTTCTAGCACCCATGATTGTGGTTGTTTCCATTGTTGATATTGCTCATATGGTTGTTGTAGAGATCCACTTAGATAATATTGCTATTTTTGGTGGAACTACCTAAAATTACCTTGAGGATAAGGTAATCTTCTGGATGTTTTCCTTTGTGTTAGTCATGGATTTAAGGCATACATCTGAGACTCCTGTAGATGTGACACCATGAGACAACATTCCTTAGAATATATATATTAGTAGACTTCACACCCACCATCATCATCTAATTCACTATCTGTAACCTCTTCTATCACAGCAATCTTGCCCTTACTTTTTTGATAGGCATATTCAACTTCTTTGCACCTCCTGCACTCATGTTCACTACCTTGTTCTTTGGACTCTTCAACAAATTTAAGGATAGCTTGAAATCTGCTATCCATGGAGTTTTATTATTGATTAGCCTTGGTTGTAAGTTCAGACTAGAATTTTTGGTGTGGAAAGGTTTTCTTATTCACCCCCTCATCAAGTACAAGCTCATCATCACTATTGCAAAATTGAATCTTCCTCTTGAAAATGGAAGGATCATGGTTGTACTCTTTTTCACTTACTCTTTTTTTTAGTTCATCCTCCTATTTAGCTACCTACTCAATTAATTATTGTATATGATGGGAACCTAGTTCTAACAATCACCCCTAAGCATAGACACTAAGGATTCTCCTCATTTTTTATCAAATCCCATCTACTATGTCATGAAGTTGATCCTGTTGAGAATAACCATGTCCAAGACATTTGTGCATTAAGGAACAATATTGGCCAATGGCGACATCCAAGGGTTCATGTGTTCTTTGTTTTCATCCTCAAATTTACCTTCTCAAGTTGGACACTTTGGAGTATGTTTGATATTTATCATTGAACAACTCTAGCATGGTACTCCATCATCTCATATATTTTGGCTCTAAGGATCAATACCAGTTCTCTACTTCTTTGATGAGTGTCCTGGGGCACAACTTAGGTTTCTACCACTCATTCTCTATGTTCTATAAGGCACATGCATCTTGGAAAACTTAGAGATGGTTTTGTGGATTAGAGTTATATCCTCCTTCAAATCAAGGAATATTGTTCATATCTAACCTTTTGATTGGACTATCCTTTACATGCCTTGTTGGAAGTCTTATTGCCTCTATGATATTAAGCATACCTTTAGGCTCATTGAGGCCTTGATCATGGTGCCTACAATTTCCTCAACTACCCCTTCATTCATGGTGATGTTCCTCTCTTGAATGTCTGCACCCTTGATCTTGCCTCTTCTAATGGTCATTTTGGTTTCATTAGTCATTTTGGTTACCTCCATCACAGTCTCACCTTTTGTGGTCATGATCAAAGCTAGAAGAAGATGATGATGATGGAGAAGGAAAAGAGGAAGGAGAACTACCATAATCTTGGTACCTACTTCCATCTCTTTGGTAATTGCAACCATGATCATGATCTTGCTTTTTTTTTTTGCATTCCCACCTTGACTTGCTCCTTTGGATCCTTCTTTTTCATTGGATTCATTTTTACCAGAACTAGGATTGTGAACTATGGATTGCAAGTTCTAGTTTTTATCTCCTTCATTGAAGTTAAAGAGAGGAGTTTCATTGAATGGAAAACCAGTAGAGAAGGGTTCTCCACTAGCTTGTTGGTATAATAGGAATGGAAAATCGTTAAATCTTTTGCCCTTCAAAGATTCATAACGTTGTTCCAGCTATCAATCTTGTAGATGTTGTGTCTTAGTGGGATGATAATCCCTAGCATTAGTATCTTGCATAACATACTCATCATGATGTTCTAAAATACCATATCATATAAGCATTTGGTAGAGCATTACAGGAATAGATCAATTGTGTAGCAATACAATGTTGCCCTCCATGTTGCACCAGCACAACTGTTCATCTTGGTGCAGGATGAAGGTGAAGTTTGGTAGATACTCATCAGGATGAGCATATACTATTCGATACTATTGAGGCATTGGCTTATAAGCTTTATTAGACTTGGGTAGATAATTTCTCCTATGACAAGAAGACATTTTCAATTCAATCAGATAAAACGTAGTGTGCTTCTAAATATTATTGTAGTAATCTTAAGATGTGATGTGACTCTAAGGTTTGTTCCAATGATTTAAATAACTTCACTAGGTCCTACATAGTGCATAACAAGACCAAAAGGTCCCTAGCAACAGTGCCAATTATGAGTAGTGAGGTACTCCTACGCCCATCCATATGAATCACTAAGGCATTATGCACGATCCATCGAATTCTATGGACCTATCATTATCTAGTACACTAGTTTCTCTAGGAAGTGAAATGAGCATTGAGAATGTTTTGTGCATTCCCAACTACACTTGTGAGGCTTAAAGGTATGGTTTAAGTGTAATTAAGATATGTGATTTCTTATTGTTTTATGTTTTATAGATGTGATCGCCTACAATAAGAATGAAAAGTGAAGTAAAGTGCCTATTTAGCCTAACACAAGTAACCATCCCACTTTCCTAAACACATCTTAAACACCTATAGTGCTACTAGGCTACCAAATGTTAAGTGTTTCTAGGTTACCAAGTAGTATATGTATGCTCGAAATGGTCAAGCTTGCATTCATTAATTGCTAGAAACAAATTACTTAATTGAAATTCAATAAAGTAAAGTGCATTAAAAGAAACATTAATCTAGTCTCAGTGCTACAAGGATTGTTAAAAGAATTCATTTTATTCTCATCACATAGTTGTGCTCATGTACATTAGTGCTCGAACAAAGAACCGTACACACTTAGACTCCTTCTGCAAGAGATTAGAAAGTATTCTAACTCCAGGGAAAATAAACTACAAAAGCTTCACGACTTTAGCTAAAAACTAACATAAAAAACTAACTCACAATTGAAGCCCATGTACTATATTTATAGGCTAGTGTATATACCCCGACATTAAATACTTGATGTTGCAGCAAGATCCCAATGTCACATACCCAACATCAGAGCAGAGGTAAAACAATGAGTCATTAGTGTCCATAACATACATAGCCATTGCCACATTGCGTGGCAAAGATGTCAAAAAAAATAATAACAACCATCTATGACATAGTCTTGGCTAACAATAACCATCAACATGAAAATAAAAGTAACATAGCCAACAAGCTAAAATGAGCAAGTGAAAGATGCTAAGGGGAATTTGGAGGAGGAAGTGGTGGGCCATTCCTACCCTCACTACTAGGGTCACCAATGTCTCCTAATACCTAACATACAATAGATAGCTAGTTAGTAACCAATAGCCAAAATCATAACAAAAACATAAGATAAAATATCAAACATAAAATATATCAAACCTTTGGAGATTTCAACTCCATAACTTCTAGGGGTAGATGTAGAAGACCTTCCTTCAAATGATGGAGGATATGGTGCTTCATCATGTTGACCTAGTCAACATTCCTAAGATCAATTCTAGAAAGGATTTCGGTCCTATCTATTGTAATCCAAGTAGATGGCTCATGGGTAATAGTAGCCATAGAGGTCTTGCCTACAGTAGTGGTAATTTGAGTAGTAGGGGATTTTTCCACCTTGAGAGTACTCTCAAAAAGCTAATAAGCACTCTCCACTTAAGTCCCCTAGATGAATAGCTCTCTCTTGTGTTATTTAAGCAACTCCTCCTTGAGCCACTTAAAGTAGGCCCCATGATTCACCTTGTATTGTTGCTTATGGACCTTTTATTTCTTACGCCACCCTAGGACTTGAGTGTAGTGATCTTTCCAATCCTCAACCTTCTAAGAGATGAGGTTCATCTACATTTGTTGTTTTACCATCTCCCGTAAGACTACTACTTTTTTTTTTGAATGACATGCCAGTAGTATGCCATGTGATCTTCTTAGTCCACAATTTTCTTGAGTTAGCCACTTGGGCTTCCAAAAAGGCCTTATGATCTTGGAGATCTCTAATTGTCTCCACCTACCATTAATTATTCTCCATTAAGACTACAACTTTCTCTCATAGGGATTTGTTGGACTCTCTAGCTACCAGGAAGTTTTTGAACATGGCATTGCTAGATTAGTAGTAGTCTTGTACAACTTCAAGGGTACACTAGATACATCAGAGGGAAGCTTAAGCAAGGGGTCAATCTCCATGTCTCTACTGGGGTCCCACTCCACAAAAGCTACTACACAAGCATGAAATATAACCATAAAAATAATATACAACCTAAGATAGCCCTAGAAAAGACTTAGCCTATAACATAGCTACACAATTAAGTCATATTAAACAAAGTCCTTACCTATCTTGGGTGCAACTTGTTGCAACATATTGATGATGTCATTAGCCATCCCACACATGAACTCCACCTTGTCTAGGGTCTCCACCCTTGGTTTTGCATGAAAATTAGGGACAAGGATCTGAATTGGTGGCTTAGAAACTACTTTAAGCATACTAATCATTGAATGGTTAGGATGAAAATCAAAATTAAACCATAAGATATAAGAAAAGTGTTAAAGCATGGAAATACCTAGCTCCTCCTCTTCCTCTAGAATCATGATGGGGGATGTACCTAGCACTGCCTCACCAAAAAAAGCATCTAGATCATTTATATCTACATCAAAAAACCCTTCAACCTTAGGTTGCTTTAGGAATGTATCTTTTGCACACATTTTTTTTTGCCTCGACGACAACTTGGGCTAACATAAGCTAATGTTTGTCTACAACCATACCATATAGAAAATTGGTTAACATATGAAATCATCACAAATCCATGAACTTTGAAACATAAAACAACAAAACTTAAACAAAGCATACTTGTGAGTGCCTGCTATGATGGACTAAGCTTAAACTTAAGTTTCTTTGGGTCAGGTTGTCCTAATGCCAGCAATGCTTCCTCCATAGGCCTCTTAAGTTTTTCCTCGGCTACCCCTTCGACCTTCCTATGTAGTTGTTTGGCCTCCAAGACACTCATTGGAAACATGAGAGGCTCCTTGTCGTCCGTGCTATTAGGGGACTCACATTACCTAACGTCAAGATTCTTGATGGTAATGGACAATGTATCATCCATCCCCTCTGGTGGATTCTAGGCTAGCACTATTAGAGAAATTTTCTTTATCCAAGGCTTATAAAGTTGTCTTGGGTCTTGGGGAATCCATTGTCCATTCCTATACACCACTAGAAACTCCACAAACCTCTTCAAATAACCTATAAAAAATGCAAATTTCATGTGGATTATTGTAGAGGTATTTACATGGAGTCTAAGGATCTCCTCCTAAAGTCCAATAGCCAAAGCAACTATCTAGTTGAACTTGGTACCATCCATTAGGACCTTCTTAAAGGTCCACCCTTGTGCTATGCGAATCACCTTCTTTTACAATAATAGTTTAGAAAATGCATGAGACATGAACAAAGGATATGACTCCTTTGCATCAAGGTTCATGAAGTCATCCATGGAAATTCTAGAATGGTCCATGTTGGCACCAAGCCACTCGAAAACTTCCTCATGATGGCATAATTCCTTCACTATCCTAATGGGAATCTTTGCCTTATCAACAAGGATACCAAAAAAGTTGTAAAAGAGAGCCTCATAAATATCCATGTTAACCTTCACCACCTTGATGATGGTGCTAAAAAAATTAGTCTTCTCATCAAAGGAGTTGATGACATGCAACATCTCTGTAGCATGGAAGGGATGGATGCCATAAATACATCAAGCAAACCTACACATTGGATGTTTTCTTGAATATACCCAAGTGCTTATTCCATCACCCACTCTTTTCCTAGTAGCACCTCACCAAACTTTAGGATGAGAGTATCCTCATGACATGCTCTTGAAAGTGGCATGGTGACATCAACAAAGGTGAAGGGTCCTGCAAAGAAAACAAGCAAAGTTTAGCATCAACAACTAGTTAAAGTAATAGAACATTTAGAGTTTTCATAACCATAAAACATTAGAAGCTATAGCCTTTATTTTTACCTTTCTTCTTCTTCTTTGGTATGGTTTGAGTGAAGGTCCCAACTACAATGGTCTAATCCATGAAGTTAGTGGAATCTACCAATCAGTTGTGTATTGTCTTATCATCCTTACATTTCTTGTATATAAGGTTAAACCTTGTAGTGTAAGCATTAATGTCCCCTTTTAATTGTTGATACACAATATTTCTAATATGGGGGCCCTTGGTGAATTCATCAAGGGAGGTTTGAGCCACTGCTAAGGTTTGATCATTAATGATTAAGCCTTGATCATTGACTTAGTACCTACAAGAAGTTCATAAAACCAATAAAGTTAGGAAAAGTAGCTAATAAAGCCAGCAAAGCCATAAAAACACTATAATTGTGAGAGATGTCCTAGAATGGTAGTTCTCTTGGGCTCTCCCCATGGTTCGGGGGCCATGGAACACTCTGAGGCACCCTTGGGTGGCTCTCAAGTGTTACAAAATCCACCTCGGCTTGGTGGTACCAAGATAGCAATAGGACACCCTTCTGTTGCACTCTCTTCTAAGTCCTCTTCATTTCCCCTCTTCTCCATGGAGAATTACATGGCCCTGATTCTATGGTGGTCGTAGATATGTAGGCAGCCAAGACTGGATAGTTTTGGTGTGGTGCCATGCCACATCTTGTACTAGATCGTGATAGGTCTGGGGGTGAGGTACCTTCCCTTGTAGGTGCATCGTCTCCCCTCCCATCGATGTGGTCTACAAGGTTGTGTGTGTGCTTGTTTGCTTGGTTCTCTTCTGCTTGCACTCGTGAGATGCTTGCTTGTTTGAGGCGTAGTCCTCAGGTCTTCTACCCCAGATCCATTGGATCTTTGTGAATTCCTTGGGGTGCTGGGCAACGTTGTTATAGATGCTATCAGAGCCGTCCAGTTTCAGTTATTGGTAAAATTTTCTTGCTAAGTGGGTATCAGGGCTTGTGGCATTACTATTTTTATTGGTGACATTTCTTGGTCACTTTGATTCAAAGACTATTGGTGTGGGTCATCCTACTGTTGGTTCTTGTTGAGACCTCACCTTGTTTGATGAGAGTCTTCTTGTGAAAGCATCCTCAGTGATGTTGCTCGTTGTTGCGAGAATTGGTTTGATACAGACTTGTTGTTGGATAGACCTTGGTCTTCCTCCTTATTTTTGGGTTGAGTTGACGATTGTCTATTGCCCATGACTTATACGAGTGTGTTGAAATTTTGGTCCTAGTTAAGGCTAGTGTTAGTTGCTGGGAATGATTCTTGTGTATGAATCTTGAAATTTTGAGAGTGTGCTATCTCTCTCTTGGTGTGTCTCATGATGAAATTGTTTGTTCGAGTGGGGATCAGATTCCTCCATCAATGTTTTGCATGATTGATCTCTATACATGTTGAGGTCTTGAATTTTATGATGTGCAAGAGTGATATCTCTTTGTTATATGATCATGCTTGATGGTTGTGAATGAGGCTGATGTGCTAATCATGTTCCTGCTAACTTCTATGTTTCTGAGCTTCTGTCTCAGTGTTTGCAAGTGGCACAGGTATAAAGATGCAGCCAGTGGTAACCTTAGTTGATTCTATGAGCACTAAGTTTATGGGGAAGATATGTGCTCCTGGGACCTTCATGAATTGATTATTTGGTCTTAGAATCCCAACATTGGGTTGTGGATTTATTAGTACCTTGGCTGTGATGGATCAGCAGGTATATCATGATTTGTTTGCCTCTCAGTGCTGGGGGAGCACTAACAGAGGATGGTGATCTATCGTAGACCCTATAGATATTGGGCTAGCAGATGGCATGAAATGGTATCCTTGGCCATGTCGGATACTGATGGCCCAGGAGTGGCCAATGCAATGAGGTCCCACTATGGCAGGATGGTGGATACTCAGTTGGTGCATTTCGTTATTTGATCATTGCGTTCGTGTCTCAAATCGTTTTCATTCGAGGTTAGCCATGCAATTGGTTCAGTGTGATGGTAGATCATGTATCTTTTGAGATGGTGGTGCGATGATAGATGATCGTTTATGCTTTGTGACAAAGACATTTTTTTCTCAAACCAACATGGTTCTTTCTTGGTATGCTCTTGGTGGCCTAAATCTTCCAGCCTAGGAAGGGTTTGGGTAGTTTGTCCTATAGCCTTTTAGGCTTGGGTAGCATTCCCAAATACCATGTATGTTCCCATATATGAATGTAATCCAAGCCTTGGATGTGTGAAAGGTATCCTTGTGATATTCTCGATCCAGTTGTATGCACACACAAGTGTTAGATGTATTGCTTATGTGACTCAGTTGTCTCCTGGTTGTAGGCCTATGCCACACACTGTGACAAGGCCAAGCTTGATGTATGGTGTTTTCCTGGTGCTTGTTTTAAAGTGCCCTTACTATATGTTGTAAATGGCCTTTGTGCCTTCATGTATAATTCTTCTGAAAACCTCATGAGAAATGCTTCAGGTGGGATACGGTGTTGTAACGAATGGACCAGGGCATGTCCTTGCCCATTATGCTCGTGAAATGGTGCCATGTGTTCTTGATGATGTTGGCATGCCTGGATGGTGTATGCTCGGTGAACATCCTTGAGACAAGACAAATCTTGGGAACACAGTCTCTTGTGTTCCTAGACTGGCAAAGATCTTGTCCACAGATGATTGATGATGACCAAAATTCAAATCAATGTGATGTCTAGCAATGGATTGGAGTTGAGTTATGGGTATTGGCACCTAGACTTGCTCTTCCATGTTGGAAGCGATCGTGGGGCAGTTGTCCAAATGATGGGATGATGGTCCATCCTTGGATAAATGATGTTATAGATATAGAAATTGTGTTTTCTCTTGGTGGCCTTGCTTGGTGGGCTTGAATGTGCTCAAAACACTTGAGCTGATGCTCTCATGATTGTGGGCTTCTAATGATTTGTGCATGTTGGTGGGCTCTCGTGACTAATTGCCTTTGGTGCTTTGGAGAGCTATGATGCACTCTCATAGATTGGGACTTATTGGTGTGTTTGTTGTCTATGGTGTGATTCTGTGATTGGGGACTCATTGTGCCTAATAGGCTATGGTGTCTTGCTGAATTTTTCTATGTACCTTGTCCCTTATGTACACTGATGTAGCACATAGTCCCTCCCAGATGTATTATCCCATGTCTTTGGTGTGATGTTAATTCATGTTGGTGTTCTCGCCTTCTTGGTGGGATAGCAAAGTTGATCATGAGGGATCATTCTCCATTTCAATGGATGCCCTCTTCAGTTCCTGAAATAATAAGACAGGTGGTATTGAGACAGTCGTCTCCTATAAGTAGTTGATATTTGGGACTTGTTCCTAGCTATGGTCCTATGTCCGTGAACTCGTGGGGCTTGTTCTCAGAGATAGAGTGTTGTTACCCTGGTGAAATTCATGCAACCTCCTTTGTGAGGTCATGTTGTTGATGTAAATTAAAGATACATATTGTTCTTCTTGTAGGCAAGGCATGATCTTGTGTACTCTCATAGTTTTGGGGTCTTCAGAGGAACTTTCTTGTTGGGATTCTCTGGTAGACCATCCTTGTTGTAAAGCCTTCGGGAATGAATCGTGTTGTGTTTGAGTTGTAAATGATGTTGATGAAAGCCCATTCCATGTAAAAACTATCTTGAGGACCTGGTCCTCCTATGGGCAAGATGTTGTTGTTGACTTGTGTCTGTTGTTTGGGTTAAATGACAATAGGTAGTGGTGCAGCCTTGTTGACCACAAATTGATGTAAACGGGCTTGATTGGGATGTATAAAACAAAAACCCAGATCTCCCAAGATGAAACAAAAATGCTTGGTATCTTGAGTTGATCTCAAGGTGAAAATTGAATTTGGGTAAGACTTGTGAACCCATGTCTTTCCTTAGTTGGTGACAGTTCCATGATATGGTTCTATTGGCTATATTGACTACTTGGGCATGTATGAGGGGTAAGGTGTAGCTGGGCTGCTATACTTACCTATGGAAGAAACCTCCCAAAGAGGATCCTTCCTACAAGTGCAAAATCTATTGAAAGGTGTTGATCGTGAGACTGGCAGTCATTCTTGATATAGTGGGGAAATGCAAATTTTGAGAACGTTGATGTTCCTTGTAGAATTCATGGTTACTCTCTGAGGTGACTCTATATTTGTTCTTGGACCTTGTGTTCAGAAAATGGTGCTTGTCCCATAACTTGGAGTTGATGGATAGCTTGCATGTGGTAGCTGTGGGTGTTCCTTCTCCATGAATGGGATATTAAGGTTGCATTTGATGGTGTGCTTATGGCTGATATGAGACAGGTGATGGAGGATTGTCATGGGATTGGCTATCCAATTGACCCTCCACTTGTTCTATCATTCGAGCAGGCATTCTCGATGTGGACAATCATAAGAGGTGTTGTTGATAGTTGGGGCTTGTTGTATGTTAGCCTCTTGGAGAAGTTTTCAAAATAGATTTTTGTATCTTCTCTCTTGTTGGAATACTATGGAATGATGAATGATGAATTGAGGCATGCGATGCTAGTGTCTACAAACGACAAGGTCAAGCTCAAGGATCTGTTCTTGTACCTTGTTTGTAAGGGTGAACATGCTTGATGCCCTTCATACCAGCTTGAACAAACATGATGAAAAAAAAGAGAATGTGCATGGTACCGATGCATGTGGAATCAGTGCTTAGATGGTTGCACTAATGGGTCTCGATGCGAGTAGCAGAACATGGAGTTCTGATCTTGATGCGAGTAGCAGAACATGGAGTTCTAGCAAGCATGAGTTGCTTGTGGAAACATGGCTCTTAGAAGCATGTCCTCCCTCTCAGTGTGATGTTCCCAAGTCCCTCACCATGGGTAGTGGCCCTGGTGAGCCCTCAAAAAAAAATCAATGGATGCTGAGATGTCATTCACAGAGGAACTAGGTGGGACTTGTGGAAGAGGAGCTGTCTTCTTACATAAGTATGGGTTTACGCAAGAAGATATGTCTCTAGACCCTCAGAAGGGATGGATCTAGGGGATGCCTTAGAGACATTGGCCCTTTGGGTTGGACTCTCCTGCTCGTATAGAGAAGGGAAGTCTTGGGCTTCCTCCACTTGCCCTTGCATTTCATGCAAGGCATTGGATGAAAGGATGTATCAGGTGTTGGGGTTGGTACCTTCCTTCAAGCCTAGTTTCTAAGGAGTTGATGGATCCCTGGAGTTGATGGAGTTCCGAACCCATTTAGAAGTGTACACTCGAAGCTATCCTAGGCTCCACTCCGAGGATGTCACTTCTTTGTGTGGGGAAGGATTGTGAGAGATGTCCTAGAATGGTGGTTCTCTTGGGCTCTCCCCATGGTTCGGGGGCCATGGAACACTTTGAGGTGCCCTTGGGTGGCTCTCAAGTGTTACAAAACCCACCCTGACTTGGTGCTACCAAGCTAGCACTAGGACACCCTCCTGTTGCACTCTCTTCTAAGTCCTCTTCATTTCTCCTCTTCTCCATGGAGAACTACATGGCCCTGATTCTATGGTGGTCGTAGATATGTAGGTAGCCAAGACTGGATAGTTTTGGTGCGGTGCCATGCCACACCTTGTACCAGATCATGAGGGATCTGGGGGTGAGGTACCTTCCCTTATAGGTGCATCGTCTCCCCTCCCATCGATGTGGTCTACAAGGTTGTGTGTGTGCTTGTTTGCTTGGTTCTCTTCTGCTTGCACTCATGAGATGCTTGCTTGTTTGAGGCATATTCCCCAGGTCTTCCGCCCTAGATCCCATTGGATCTTTGTGAATTCCTTGGGGTGCCAGGCAATGTTGTTACAATAATATCTATGCTTACCCTAGTAGACAATACAGAGTGTTGAGTGAGTTCTAAAATAATGTGTGGGCTCTATGCACCATCATTAGAGTATTGTGAGCATTTTATAGGCTAAAATCTAGCATCATCTACATCTTTGTAATGTAATGTGGGTTGATGGAATTTGTTTTTTCCCCTACTATCCTAGGAGGTAGATTATCAATAATAAACTTGATAATCAGGCTAGATTCCCAAGGCAACAAGGCCTCCACTATAGCCCTAGCCCTAACCACATCTATGGACAAGTGTGACCACAACATCACACCAAAGTTTTGTGGAATGTAGGCAAGGAATTCCCTTGCCTTAGAACAAAACCATAGTGAAGCTTTCCCCAAGGGCATGTTAGGAAGTGGAGTGTTGGCCTTGGGGTAACCAATGTAACATAGCATGCCCACCAACTCCATAACAATGAGGATGTGTTTCAAGTAGAACCTGCATAAAGTAAAGAAGAAAAACATTATGACCAATTAGAGTTTTTAAACAAGTTTTGAAAAAACATCCTAGTCAGGAGTGAAATTAGTCCTTGTAAAAAGCTCTAAGGTGTTTATTCAAGTTAGCTTAAGAAATTTCACAAAAAATAATTGTTACAACTTTTGATAGCCTTTTACTTCATAGCCAAAATTTCATAATCAGAATTAAGCCTTAGTTCAAATTTTTCGTAAACTTAGAAAAAGCATTAAAATTTAGAAAAATGCATATAGAGATAGTAAAAATATTTCTAAAAATAGAAAAAATTTTGCTTCTTTTTTTTTAAAAAAAAATTAAAACATAACGTTTACATGTTGACAAGAAAAACTATACCTACCAATCACTTCCATCCTCAAAAGGGTAAAGTGCTACAACCATGATACAGTCTTAACCAAAAATTTATGAAAAATTCATATAAGCTCTAATTTTAGTAATTCCACCATGGAAAGAATCCTGAAATCATAAGATTTCTAGCCACCACCATTACAATTAAGAAAACATAACCATTTTTGCATAAGACAGAAAAAATTATCGAAATTGTAGCCATCACCATTAACCCCCTTTTGCACAAGGTTCATAAACATCCACCGAAAATTTGTCTAGGATCCAAATAGAGTGATTCTACCACCGTTTGAGAGCTAAAATCAATCCCTAAATGACCAAACTTAATTAAAATTCAAAAAAAATTTTGTTTATGTAGAAAAAATTCATCAATTTGCATAAAAGATATGAAAATGGCACAAACCTCCTTTTGACTAGGCTTAATAAAAAATTCATTAAAGATTCATTTTAAATCCAAATGGAGTGGTTCCATCTCCATTGGAAAGATGAATTCTAGAACTACCTAGCCATAACCAAAAAACAGCCAAAAATTATGTCGTTTTCTTAGAAACAATTTGTGAATTGACATGAAAATCTAAAAATGGCATAAAAAGCCTAACTACATGACCTTAGGAAAACAACCATAACATAATCATTTCAAAGCCAAATCGAATGAGAAAATATCCATTAAAAAGCTTAAAAATAGGGCTACAAACCCATAACATTGGATTTGAAAAATATGTAGACATGTTCTTAAGCAAAAATATAGAACATTATTTACTTTTACAATGTAAAAAACTAAAAAGCCAAAACCCAACTTAATGTAGCCATAAAAACATAGCAAAAATAGCCAAAATGATCGATACCTATTAGAAA
>MNCI01034323.1:838629-861926 GCA_015680685.1 Gnetum montanum | reverse complement strand
GGGTAGGATTTCATTAGAATTAAATTTTGATGAAAATTGAAGCCTAGATTTGAGAAAAATTGAAGCATGAAAATAGCAAGCCCAATTTTAAAAATTGAATCTACTAAAGCCAAAATAGCGACATGAACTTAGATCCATGTAGAAATGGCAAAAAGAAGGGATGGGATTTCATCAAAATTTTGTTTTACCCCCTTTAGATATGAGAAAAATGGCCTCACATGTGGTAAGAAAAACACAAGAAAAGTAATAAGAATAGCTAGAAACCAAAGCAAAAATGAGTAGAATTGCCTATCTTAAAGTAGTAACAGAAGAAGCTTGGAATGAGGTGGACTTGGGTAGACCTGATAGATCCCTCACCCATTAATCTATTTTATAAATCCTAGGATTATGACTTTTTCCTCCATGTTGCTTTGGCACCATGGTAGGCTAAACATTGAGAGTTGTTGGAATTTAAGAGGAATGGGAGATCAACGCTATTTCTGCTATTTGTAATAAAGATGAGAGGCTTCCACACTAAGTATAAGTTATTTCTACCACAAAAATATTTACTAGAGCTCCCCTCTAATGTGCTATTTGCAAGAATGTAAATTATAATAAAAAACTAGTAAAATTAGGTATTAAAAACTCAAATGAAATGTAAACATCCAACTCTAAACTCCAGTTACCCATTTAGTGCACTAGAACTCCAAGTGCACTAAAGTGAAAAATGGGAAAATTCTCTTCCATGCTAAGATTCATGATAAATAGCTTCTCTTTTCAAAATTTTACATTTTTAGATTATGGGCCCCACCATACACCTTTCCTCTTAGCTAAAAACCTACATCAACATTGGGTTTTGGCCATTTTTGACACTTAAAGTAATATTTTCATCCTAACTCCCATGCATCCACACTGGGGATGCCATAACTAGATACATATCTCCCATATCACAAAATCATTAAAGTATAACTATTTACCATTTTTAGTAGCTACAACCTACCTTTTCAAACTTGGGCTCTCGACAAGGGGGTTGGACATCGACAAGGGGGTTGGACATGGACAATTTGGGTTTACACATTGGAAAAATAGTGCCTAGCATGGGAGAAGGGGAGTAACACCCATTCTTACCCCCCAACATCCATCTAGCCCAAGTCTGACATTGAAGTGGATCCCACATGACCTAGAATCCTTTCAAACATCTCTAGTAGCCCTAGAATCTCACCAAACCTAGTCAAAATTGGTTAAAACCTTGGGATTTGATGTTTTCACACTGGGGGAGGCTTCATCCACATTGAGCATCTCATTCCCAGTGTGGATGGATGCAAGGAAGCCAAAAATGATTTAAAATAACTACCTAATAGTTGTTTCCCAAAGCCTTGTAACCCCTAAACCCTACTAGAACTGTCTAGAGCATTTGAATGCCTAGAAAGTAGTTAAATATGATACAAAAGTACCATCCCCCTCTCATCCACATAGAATCAATCATTCCTAGCATGGAAGAAAGGGAGGAGACTACATGAGGTAGTTAGAAGCCTCCAAACTGCTGAATCTTAGCACCTAGTATTAACTATCAACACCAACAACCTTGGAGGCTAACATACATGGTCAATTAGGTGTTGAATCAGCCTATATTTAACCTTCATAGTTCTTCCACATTGGGTGAGATCTCTTCCATGTTTTCCAATGTGAAAACTAAGGGGAATGGCTAGGAAAGGTAATGGGAAATCCTAGAAATGAGAAAACAACCTCAAATTACCTTGTACCTAACATCAAGACCTTGACAGGCTTTCTAGAATATACTAGATTCCAAAAATCAATAAAAATTAACTTCCTAAGATTCTTCCATGCTAGGGAGGACATCCTCACTATTTAACATTCCAATCTTAGTGTTGATGAAAGGGGGAAAGTCAAAGCTATTAGAGTTTGCATGCAGTTTAACTTCAAGAAGTAACTTAGACCTTCTAGAAGCCACCAGAGTTACAAAAGTTACCTAAAATGATCAAATCTTACTCCCCTTAGGTTTTGCACACTGAGGAGAACCCCATCCATGCCATGCATCCTATCCTAGCATGGATGGAAGGGAGGAACATCAAAAACTACTTCATAGCCCTCAAAATGACCAAAATTTGAAACTAGAAATCAACAGTCAATACTAGAAACCTCAAAGACCCACATGTATGGCTAGAAATGTTAGAATATGGTAAAGGAAAGAGTCCCTCAATTCCTCCATATTGAGAGCTCCCTCTTCCATGCTACCCAACATGAAAGAAAATGGAAAACTTTGGGGAGACTAAAAAATGACCTTTAAACATCTCAAGCAAACAACTTATAGTCTTACATGAAGCTTGGGATCAATTTTATATCTTCTAGAGCCCTCAAACCCTGAAAAAGTGATCATAGAAAGCTAAAAAGCTACTCCCCTTAGTCTTCCACACTTAGCATGTTATCTCTAATATGGAAAATAGGGGGAAAGCTCAAAATGATTTAGGAAACCTCCAAACTAGTCAGACCTGACCTCAAATCCTAGTCCTTAACCTTGACCCTCAAATGATTTAGGTATACATGCATGAATGATTGAGGCAAAAATTGGTTCAAATCTAGGATTTGTGGTTCCTCCATACTAGGGGTCCTTCCTCCATATTTCCTAACATGAAAATTAATGGGGAGACCCATTTGGAGTTCCTAAACAGCTTAGAATGACATCAAACAACCTTAAATGCACTTTAAAACCTTGTTAATAGCCTCTAAAATCTTCAAACCTCACAAAACTAATTTCAAATGGTCAAAAAGTGGTTCTCCATAATCTTCCATGCTAAGCTTCCTAGCCCTAGCATGGAAAAAATGGGTAATCCTAGAAAACACTTGGGAGTACTCAAAACTACTAAATTTTGACATGAAACCCTAACCCTTGGCCTTAGCAACTCTAGAAGTTAACATGAATAATCGATTGTAATTTGAATTGGTTAAGATATGGAATTCATGCTTCATCCAGGCTAGAGAGGAACCCTTAGACACTTGGTAGCCTAAGATAAAAGGGGGAAAAGCTACTTTTCTAATTCTAGTGGAAAGATGACACTCCTAAAAGCCAAGGATCTATGCTAGAGCCTGGGACCTCATAGCCTTAATATTTTTCTCATTTGATCTTATTTTGACCTCCAAAACTCATTCCACCCAGTCTTCCATGTTGGAGAAATTTCTCCAATGTGGAAATAGGGGGGAAGACCTTAGATACCCTTGCATGACCTTCCAAATTTCCTAAAATCAACCAAAAAACTTGTAGAATCATGACCTATAACCTTAGAAGCCTAGGAACTTGGTCAATGTGCTCATGAACCACTCCGAATTCACTAAGCAAGTATCCTCCCAATTCTTCCATGCTAGGGATNGGAAAAAAAAGGGGGGGGGGGGGGGGGGGGGGGGGAGCCATTTTGACATGATTTGACACCCAAAACTAACTCAAACCAACTTAAAAAGAAGCTAGAGAATGCACAAGTTCTAATTCTAGGCTCTAGCCATTGATTTGATCTTGTTGGATCTTGTTTTGATCAATATTTTGATTCTCCATGTTGGCTAACATGGAAATAGGGGGGAAGGCTTCAAGACATTCTTTTTGACCTTTACAAACCTTTGAAGTGCCCAATGTTGATAGATTTGACCCTGTGCTACCTTGGGGAGGTTCCAGGATCTCAATTTTGGATCTTTGAATGTTCCAAAACCTACTTTCCCTAGTTTCCATGCTAAGTGCCCCTTCTTGCATGTTGGCTAGTGTGGAAACAAGGGGGGCCTAGCATGGAAGTTTCAAAACTCTCAATTCTCATGCTCAAACAGCCCAAAAATAATCTTGATTAATGACCAAACTCACCTAATAGCCTTGTAGCCCTAAATCATGGCTCGTTGTGGCCTAAAACTAGAAAAAGCTAACTCTTTTTTTGATCTATATTAATCAAGTTGCATCATATGTAACCTGTTTTTCTTGATTACATAGTGTTTCATCTTGATTACATGTGGCCTTAAATTGGCATCGTGGCCCTTTATGACCTTAAATTGGCATCATAGTCCATTGAGACTCTAAACTGGCATCATGGCCTGATAAGGCCTAAAACTAGAAAACTTATGATCCTTGTTCACCATTTGTAGCCTTATTTCTCATGATTCCCTTTTCTTGACCTTTATTTAGCCTTTATTATGCTTTGTTGACTTGTCCTTACCCCATTTATAGCCTTGGATGATCTTGTTTGCATAACAATAGCATGTGTTTACATGATTTCATAGCATTTTAGCATTGTTTATTCACTTTTAGCTAGGTGCCACTTAATATGCTTTTGGTTAACATGCAGGATCAAAGTATGGTACCTAGGAGAAAATCAATTTTCCTTTGTATCTACATGAAACACATAGTGATGTTGAATGATGTATCAACCTTGATTGCCTACATCTTGAGCCTTAGAGTCTTGTTGATCATGTAGCCTCAATAGAGAAACCTCTAGAATGGCTTGAAAATCTAGTCAAAACCCTTGACTTAGAGGTAGATGACATAACTGAAGACTCTCTAGTTGAGGTTCCTATCGCAACTAAGTTTCTCATTGGAACTTCAATAGGCTCAAGACATCATCAAGGTCCTACAAGGCAACATTAAGACCTTTTCCTAGTCATATGAAGGTATGCTAGGTCTAGATCCACACTTAGTACAACATAACATCATATTAGACCATAGCATTAAACTAGTTAAGCAAAAAGTACGTAAGATTAGACCTAATTTGGCCTTGGAAGTTCATGATGAGATCTTAAAGCTCTACCAAGCTAGTTTTATTAGGGTTGTTGACTATGCAAAATGGGTGTTCAACATAGTGGTAGTTCCTAAGAAAAAAATGAATATCCATATTTGCATCAATTTCTGAGACCTAAATAAAGCAATTATCAAGGATGACTTCCCTTTTCCTACTGTTGATCAACTTATTGATATTATGACTAGACATGCCTTGTTGTCCTTTATGGATGGATTCTTAGGATATAACTAGACCAAGATCAATCTAGTGCATCAACTTAGCATGACTTTCATGGCCCCTTGAGGTACATTTTGCTATACTATGATGCCCTTTGGTCTTAAGAATGCTAGAGCAACATACCAGAGAGCCATTATCTATATCTTTAGCGATTACATGCTAGGTTTTCTTAACAATTACATAGATAACATAGCTGTTACATCCAAAGTTGCTAGTGACCATGCTAATGACATAGATCTTGTGCTTCAATGATGCCTCAAGTATGAACTTAGGCTTAATTCTAAGAAATGTATCTTCAGTGTCAAGATCGGTAAGATGCTTGGCTTTGTAGTATCTAAAGTAGGGATACATGTTAATCCTAATTAGGTTAAGGCCATATCCAAATTAGCAACACCTACCAACCTTAAGGATCTTTGGGGATTACAAGATAGATTACAATTTATTCATAGATTTATCACTAGGCTTACAGATAAGTTACAACCTATGCAACACTTACTTAAGAAAGGAGTTTACTACAAGTGGACGTCTTAATGCCAAGAGGCCTTTGAAAACCTTAAGCAAGAGTTGGTACAACTAATGATAGTTTATCCTCTACAATAGGATAAACCATTTGACATCTACCTTGTTATCTCTCATACATCCATTGCCTTTATACTCTATTAGAAACATGATAATGAATTGAAAATGCTTTTATACTACCTTATCCATGCATTAGTTGCCCATGAGACTCGATACATTGAACTGGATAAGTATTTCCTAGTGCTAGTCTTCTCCTTGAAGAAGTGGAGATACTGCCTCTTTAGAAGCAAAGTCAAGGTCATTTGCAAGGACAACATACTCAGAGCCATAATGAAAAAAATCTATGAAAGTAGCCATATAGCCTAATGGAAATCCATAACCATGAAATTTGAGCTTCATTACATGTTTCACTCTTCAACGAAAGTTCAAGTTATAGTTTTACAACTCATAATTTCACCTATTGACAACCAAGTAGCTATAGATCCTGAATTCCCTAATGAACACATTAACATAGTTAGCCAAGTGCCCAAGGGTTATGAGGTAGTCATGAACTTTGACAAAGCTTCAATTGCCCATGGGGCTAGTTCTGCTACCATCATAACATTTCCATTTGGTGAAATCTAATCCTTCACCTATCATTTTGAGTTCCCATGCACCAACAACATAATAAAGTATGAAGGTTTGTTTAGGGAAATGATGGTAGCTCATGACCTAGGAATTAGACACTTAATAATCAAAGGTAATTCGTAACTTGTGGTTAGTCAAGTAACTGAAGTGTATGCATGTAAGGCCAAACAAAATCATACTATGACCTAGGAAAATGATTGTTACAAAAATTCAAAGACGTTGATATCCAACACATACCTTGAAAATAAAATGTCATAGTCGATACCATTGCAACCCTAGTCCTTAGTGTGACACCGGATGTGTTTAGTAAGTTATCCATCTTAGTTATGGACTATGCTACTCCCATTACATAGAACACTAAGGATACCTTTGTGGCCATCATTCATACTACTCCTCCCAAGGTATGGTACGATGATATCAAATTTTACCTTATGCATGGTGAACCCTCACAATGCTTGACTACTGCTAAGAAGGATGTCATATGCAAGCAATTGAAGTAGTATGTTATCATAGGTGATAATACATTATGTTGATGATCCTATGATGACATACTCCTATAGTTCTTAGGTAAAATCAAATCCAAAATATTCCTAGAGGAGGCTCACAAGGGTGTTTGTGAAGGACATATAGGATTGAGAGCTATGGCGACTAAGATTAAACAATTAGGCTACTATTGGTCCCATATGAAAAATTACTACTTGTAGAAGGTTAAGCACTATGACACATGCCAATGATATAGAAACCTTATACATGTACCACCAACTGAGTTGCATACCACTCAAATAACATGTCCATTTCAACAATGGGGGTTGGATATCATTGTACCCATGACACCTAAGTCTTCTATAGGGCATAGCTTTATTATCAACAAACATGAATACTTTACAAAGTGGGTTGTGGGTATTCCTCTAAGGAAGAATACATCCAAGAAAGTCTGCAAATTCATCTTAGATAACATTGTAACTTATTTTGGCATATCCATGATCATAGGTATAGACAATGGACCATAATTTAATAGCTAGGAAACAAAATATTTCTATCATGACCTAGGCATTAAGCATTCTTTCTTGTCACCTTATTACCCTCAAGTCAATGGACAATTAGAAGTAAGTAATAATGCCATCATCAACTTACTCAAGAATATACTCAACAATAGCAAGTGCATATGGCATGAGTGTCTTGTTCATGCATTGTGGACATATAAAAAATGCTATCACATGACAACTAGTGTAATACCTTACAGATTGGTTTATGATTCTAAATTTTTTTTATATCTTGAATTGAAGGTGCCATCAATCTGAGTAGCCTTGATCAAATTCATAAATGATGAGTAGAATAGGGAGTTGTAGATAGTAGTCCTAGACTCGGTAAAGAAGCAACATATGTAATTTCTTGCTTGCATTGAACACTATCAAGATAGGTAGAAGCCACAACATCACCATAACTTGACCATGCATAAGATTAGGGAGGTGACCTAGTCCTCAAATCCATCTACAAGCATGCAGACAAATTCTCAACCAACTAGGAAGCACCCTTCCTTGTTACTAAAGCCTATGGGAATGGAGCACTTAGGGTAGTCAACATGGATGGGAATGATCTGGACAATTTGATCAATCATTCCTATCTAAATCCATACTGCATATTGCCAACAATTGTCGATAAGCAAGGCTACTTTCAACAACCTACTAGGGCCTTAAATTGGTACCATGGCTTGCCATGGCCTTAAACTAGCAACTTTTGTGACTTGGATAGCTTGCTTTTATCACCTCATGTGGCCGGTATGCATTGTATTATCATAGTATGTAGTGGTGTTTTTTATTCTTTGTCGATGTCTCTTAGGTCAACCCTCCAAGCACCAACAAAGAGGGACCATTGAAACACCACAAAATTTTATATGTTATAGCCAATTTCCATCATGTAGGTTTTAACCCATGAAATCCAAGGTAAGACTTCATTGTAAATGTGATGGTTATAATCCATGAAGGGAAATCTCAAATATTCCATACTTTTGGGGTTGAAAAATGTCTCATAAGTAGTCAAAGCCTCATTCCTCAAGTGAAAAAGTCACCTAGTATCTATATTTGGGCTTGTGAGGGTCCAAAATGCCTTTTGGAATGCCAAAAATTATACTTTGGTGGGTTTTATGAGGGGTATAAACTTTTCTACACTAGAAAAATTTATAGGGGGTAAATCTCATCTATCCCTAGCATGGAGGCATGGGGGTTTCCCCCTTAGAATGGAAACTTTTCCCTCCCCTAGAATGAAAACTACATGCATAGAAAGAAAACCTTTCCCCCTCAGCATGGAAGTTTCCCCCCAACATGGAGGCTCTACCCCTAATGTAGAAACTACATTCCCCTAGCATGGAAGCTACAAAACCCAAATTTCAACACTCCATGCACTCCAACGTTGACTAGCCATTTCAGTAATAACGGTAGAAGGCTCAATGTGGAAGATTCATCTCTAGCATGGAAGATGTGTCCCTGTTACTATTTATAGTAAATGAAATAACCATGGGAGGGAGGGAGAAGGCACTTACTATATCTGGNTAAAAACCAACCTTAAGCACCATTTATGGGTTCAACAAATTCTCCCAAGATTGGATATTTTTGGCACTTGAATACATTAAGCATACATACATTTTTGCAAGCAATGATTCCATACTTGAACATTTTCAAGCACTTAAGCACTCTTGTAATCTTTCACGTTTGCATTCTCTTGAATCCTAGTGTGGAAGCATTATCACCCTGAGACTTGTGAACTTTTAGTGTCAACTCTTCATTTCTATGGCTTCCAACCCCAACCTAGAGCAATCTAGCAGCCAAATTCTTCACTTTTCTCACCCCTAGTAGTAATCCAAATTGCTAATCTACAATTTTTAGTAGAGGATATTTGAATGCATTAGGAGTGGCTTGGTATTTAGATCTTGGAGTAGATCACATCAGCTTCAACGGGCCTTGAACTCCTACCTCAATGAACCATCCTTTGCTCTCTAATAGGCATTTATTGTACACATTTCTAGAAATCTTTCGTTATTATATTATTAAAGTTTTAAAGTTTCATTTTTGTGTGCAATTTGCATTTGCTTTTTTCATTCTATAGATTTGTAATTTTTCATTATTATTTGCATCATTCATTTTTCATTTCATAAGTCCTTGGTTGATCTATTGGACTAGCCAGGGCACCTTGAATTCCATTTTTCTAGAGGCCTTGGGGATTTGGGATTGAGGCTATTGCATTGGATCCATCAGTTCTTTCAGTAATTGATTTTTCTAGTCGCAACACTAGTAATGACTATATGAGTCCAAGTCATGTATAGCAAATTAGAATTAGATGTTTGTCACCATAGGATAAACTAGAATTGTTTACTATTTTTCTTAAACTTAGAAACACTTTTCACCTTACTATATTTGCTAGGAGAAATGACCTATCAGCATCAACATATCATATACCTCACCATGAGTTAAACCATATGCATAAATTTCACTAGCTCACATGGGAAGACAACAGTCTTGAACTTTAATCAATTACTAGCATATTCACATTGCCTCATCCATGGATTACAATCTAGTCACCCATGAACACCTATGACTGGTATGGTTGGATTACTCCACCACTCATCATTGGCATAGTTGCTAGGGACTTGTAAATGTATGTTGAGTAATTAATTACATTAAGTTTGTTGTACTTGAAACACAAACTTAAAATTCATAACTCTAACTAAGAACACTTAAAAAATTTCTTAAACCATAACATGGTTTCAAACAAGAATACAACATCACCTACCAAGGAACCATAGAGAAGCAATGATGGAATCAACAAAGAAGAAGAATGGGGAATGCCAATGCAAACAATAATCACTTATGCTCACATTGATCCTTATCATCCATATTTTACTTTCATCCTACATCAAGACAAACAAATGAGGTGGAGAGACATGCAAGGCAACATGGTCCTACCTCTAGAATGTGCAACACTTAGTATGCTCCAAATTTCCTTAAGGGGAATGCACTCAGACCAAATCTAGGAAGGGTATCATCTAATTATGGAAAGATGATACTATGGAAATTGTACATGAACACAACAAGGATAAGTAGGTCAATACTTCTATTATCTTGGAATAATTAGATTCTAATGCATGTATCATAGAACAACTCCACCATAATCATGAATAGCCTTAAAAAAAACTATCATTAGACTTGGGGAACCTAGAAAAGTTCAACTTCAGTCCACTCTAGTAGAGACAACCAAGAGGAAGGTTATTAACTCAAGGAGGAAGTAAGACTCAAGGCCAAGAGTTTCTACTAAGCCTTACAAAGGAGAATACAAGAATCATGAAAGGAGAACAAGCTAGCATCATTCTCCTACTACCTCATCCCCCTCATCACGATCATTGGTGGACTTTAATACAAGAAGATATAGGTACCAAAACTATGATAGAGAAGAGAGGAGAACTCATGACTGTCAAGATAATCACTCAAGGCATTTCAATTCGAAAGATGAAGAGTATGAACAATGTAGACGTAGGGATTACAGAAATCATGAAATGGATGAGTACAAAAGGGGGCATTACTACAACAAAACACAAATTTGATTATGATGATGACACATTAGAATATGCATTTTTAAATAACAAAAGGCTAGTAATAATCAATGTCACTCTCATAGAGGAATAGAGAAGGAAATTGCTAGACATGATAAATAGATGGCCCACAATCTTTGCATGATCTTATGATAAGATCACAAGAATTGAACTACGAATTTGCCAACACCAGACATACACTAATCTTGCAATCAAACCAAGATACCAATCTCTACAAAGGATCAATTCAAAACTCAAAAAAGTAGTCAACCAAGAGATGGAAAAATTACTAAAGGCATGATTCATCTGTCCTATTTTAGATAGTGAATGGGTCAACCCCTTAGTAATTGTTTTAAAGAAGGAGGAAAAATGGCAAGTCTACATTAACTTTTGGATGCTGAATGCTGTAACATTCAAGGATCACTTTCCTTTCTCATTTGTTGATCAAGTCTTGGACAACATTATAGGACATGAATATTATAGTTTTCTAGATGGATATATTGGATATAATCAAATCCACATTACACTTAAATACCAAGAGAAAACAATGTTCACCAGTCCATGGGCAACACTTGCCTATAGGCAGATGCCCTTTGGACTTTGCAATATGCTACGTATCTTTTAGAGACTGGAGCTCAAAATCTTCCAAAAGCAAATTGGAAATGTTGTAGAAGTTTTCATGGATGATTTTTTTTATGTATGATCTACATTTTAAATAAGCATTGGACTAGTTGAATTAGGTATTGAAAAGATGTGTTGAAACTAATCTTAAGCTCAACTAGCATAAGAGCCACCTCATGGTCTAGGATGGTATATTGTTGGGACATAAAATCTTCTAGAAAGGTATAAAGGTAGATCCTAAAAAGATCAAATTTTTCTAGAATATCACTTAGAGGCCATAAACAGTGAAAGATGTGAGATCATTCTTAGGCCACACAGGATACTATAGGAGATTCATAGAAAACTTTTTAAAGATAGCCAAATTGCTTGTAGAACTCATGAAGAAGGATGCACCCTTCGAGTGGATAGAGTTATGCAAAAATAAATTCAAAGATCTAAAGAAAAAATTAGTAGAGACACCAATCCTTCAAGCTTCAAATTGGTTAAAGCCTTTTCACATCATGACCAATGCTTCTATCTATGCACTTGGTATAGTACTCACACAACTAGATGATCAGAAAAGACCCTACTACATTTATTGCATTAGCAAGAGCATTACCAGAGCACAATTAAACTATGCCATAATAGAGAAGGAGTTGATGGCCATGATGTACATACTTGAAAAGTTCAAATATTATGTGCTTGAGTACTAGAGTGATAAGATGGTTCATAATCTTACAATAATTTGACATCACGATGATCAATAAAAAGGGAACAAAAAATATGATCGCCAATCATCTATTAAGGTTGAAATGGAATGTCAAAAATTAATTAGAACCTTTATTAGACCAATTTCCTGATGAAGATGTATTCATCAAAATAGTACATGTTGTAAGAGCAATAGGGAAGCCATGGATTGCAAAATATCTAACATATCTATCAACACAAAGCTTCCTATTGAATGGACTAGTAAACAGTGTGAAGAATTCCTTCATAAAGCAAAGATATATATGGAAATCAATGGCAATTTGTATAGGATTTATGTAGATGGGCTCATCAGATGGTGTGTACCAGATTGTGACTAATAGGGAGTCTTACAAACACTATGCAAGGCACAAGACAACACTCAAGTTGATTATGGCAGGCTACTTTTGTCCTACCTTTTTTAGAGATTGTCACACTTTCATGCAATCTTGTGAATGATGCCAAAGAGATGGAGGAGTTATGGATAGATATGAAGGGCTACAACACTAGATACAAGCACTTGAACCTTTTTACATTTTTGGAATTAACTTTATGGGGCCCATAACACTAATGTAAAATGGCAAAGGATACATCATTATGATTGTGAACAACTGTATGAAGTGGGTAGAGGAAATAGCAATAAAAGGTTGTACAGTAAAGACAACTACCAAATATCTCCAATAAATTGTGGTGAATAGATTTGGAGTATCACAAATGCTTATCTTAGACAATGAGACTCACTTCATTGTTGCTACATTTAAGAAGCTCATGCAACAACTTGGGGTGAACCATAAGCTAACAATATCATATCATCCTTAAGAAAATGGTCAAGATGAAGTGACTAACTGTGAAATAACTAAGATACTTACTAGGATGGTTAGTAGGTTTATAAGGGATGAGAGCACTAAATTGAGTGATGCTCTATGGGCCTATAGGATATCCTGGAAACTACCTATAGGGTACTTCCCATATGAGTTAGTTTATGGAAAGTTGCTAATGCTCCTAATCTAGGTAGAGCTCCACACTCTAGCTACTACCAATGAACATGACCTTGACTTGAGCTTAGCCCAATGAGAACACCTCATGAATTTGAATCTTTTAGATGAAAATAGGCTTGTATCACTCATGGATAATGAAGTTCATAAAAATTACTCCAAAATTAGGAACAATACATGGATAAGATATGTAAATATACATGTGACAAGGTCCTCTATTATAATCCTAGTCATTTATCCAAAAAAGCTAAGTTTCAGACACTTTGGAAGTGGCCATACATTGTGCAAGACATTTATCCATTTGGTGCCTTACATATCTACCACCCATCCTATCCACACAAGGTTATCATTGTCAATATTCAACAAGTCAAACTCTATTATGAATATTCTAAGGAGTCTACTTGATTTACCCAACAATCTTCTACTTGCTCTATCTTCCATGTGAATAATTCTAACAATAGTCATGGGGGTGTTAATCTAAGACCATAGGTGCTTCTCTAAAGTTTTCCTTTGCTTTTTAATTTTCACATTCTTTAATATTTTCTCATTTTTTATACTTTTTCATTTCTTAAATTTTTTATATTCTTTCATATTTTTCAAATTTTTAATGTTTTTTTCATTCTTTACATCTTTTTCTAATTCTTACTATCTCCTTCATTTTTTTATAAATTTTGATTGGTAATAAAACACATTACGAATAAGGCAAGATATAGTCCAATAAAATGAAGACTTCTCAATGTTATCGAGTCATAAGGCACTAATTATTTGAATAGTGAGGCCACACCATCCATTCCATTAATAAGAGGTTCTTACCATGGCTATAATGATATTCTTTTTCTAGCATACAACTAAGAATAAACTCATGATCATTATGCTTAGATTGAAAAGTGAAGAACCAAGAGGAAATGTAATGGGTGTGACATCAAGGGTATTTTTGGATTCTCTTGGATTACTACTATGAGTTCTATCATGTTGTCTAGGCTGTATTATATCCTTGTAGATCTAATGAAAAATTGGACTAAGAGTAAAATAAGTGCTATCTTACCATGTCACTAGAAAGACATGTTACCCATGGTTGAAGGTAGTCCTTTGGTAAGGTTGACATAGATAAAAATAAAACTCATGCACAGAATAAATTTCTATGGGTTCCACTAGAAAGACATGTTACCCATGCCTAAAGTTAGGTGGCTTCTCAGAAATTGAAAAAAAAAAAAAAAGCGTGCCATGAATAGACTCCTTCCTTGGACAATACACCAAGTGACAATACTCCTAGAAAGAGTGGTAGTCTTACAATTGTAATTCCAAGAGATGAGACAATGTGATGTCACTAACATGTTGTCTGGACTTGGTTTAAATCTTGGATAGAAAGGCTAATGATTACTTTAACCACTAATAAAACACAAAAATTCATTATGCCTATGATAAGACACCTCACATTACAGTTTCTATAATCCCTTCTAAATCCATTTCATCCCACTATATGAATAGTCATAGCTTGTGGTCTTGTGTAACATAGCATACTTTTCCTAACTTGATGATACTAACATGTGTGTTTTGCTAAATAGGTATGTGTTACATTCAAGTCTTTAATATCCTAATGACATTTTTAGGTGTGGTTATACAAGGGCATTAAGGGTTGAAGCTTGCTTTGTGGAGGACCCACTTGTATAATGGTTGTCTCTTATACCTACCAAGCAATTCCACATCATCTTGAGCCTTGCAATACTAATAAATGTTAATAAAAGCCTCCCTTATCACTCAAACTATCCATTCTAATATCATGAACTCATTGCCCATCTCATCCATCTCATAAATACTTCAAGAATTTTGTAGCCCAAGATTCCTTCTTTATGCATTATCCATGACAAATTTTCTAAAAATATGCATCATCCATAGTTAAGATCCTCTGAATATGCTTCACACCTTTCAAATACTCAAAAGGATTCATTTTTAATCATTAGACCTTTAAGAAAAATATGAACGTTTTACTTTTGATATCGAATCTTCAATATCGGGGCCCCTTTGATATCAAATCTTTGATATCAAATCCATAAAATCTATATATTGGCAAACACTTAGTGAACATTTTTCATTTTCACAAATGAAGCCTAGGAAGATTTTTTCATTTTTCTTCTATGAACTAAGCTTTAACCTCCTAGCTTCTCCAAGCCATAACCTACACACTACTACTCTGATTTTCATGCTTTTTGAATTAATTTGATCCCATACTGCTCATCTTAGTCGTGTGGGGGTGCTAGTGAGGAAAATATGAGTCAATTTTCTTCAAAATTGTTAATGCTCAAAAGGTATTATAAGGATAAGTTTAAAGGAAAATAACAAGAAATTTTAAGGAAAATCACTCATATTAAGGCCAAAAAAATTTTAATAGGACTCATAATTAATCATACCAATTATCTTAGACCATATAAAAGCACTAAAGGGGTTGTAGCAACTCAAAAATTTGATTGTTGGAAAACCAAAAATCTTAATGCAATGGCTTTAACCCCAAATCCCTAGGGCCTTTGAAAAATGGGATTCAAGGTACCCTAGACAATTTGGCAAACTAGGGACTTCGAGGAAGGAAAAAAAAGTAATAAAAATGTAAGTATGATTGTAGATCTTAAAATGTAAATGTACTAAAAATAAAAAACAAATCTAATTTGTACACAAACTAAAAACTAAAAAATTTATTTCACCAAAAATAAAGAGAGTTCAAAGATTGTTTACAAAATTATGCCTGGGTGGCAAGGAGGTTCACTTCGATGAAGGGCTTGGAATCTATTGCTCCATGATTTGAATACTCCACAACTTCCAATGCTTTCAAATATTTGCTACTCCTTGCACCAAATTTGCAATGTTGGTGTTACAAGTGGAAGGGGGGGTATGTGGGGTGTAACAATGGCTATGAGGGATCCACGCTAGGGATTTAAGAAGCTTTGTCTGTGTTCAAATCCTTTGGATGCAAAATGATTGCAAAAATGCCAAAGTGTATGAGTGCTTAGGGGGTAAACTATCGAAAAGTTGGAACCCTGAAATGTCATTTGGAATTGGCTTATATAGGGTTTTGGACTTAAATTTATTTTGAAATTTAGCTATAATTTTGCTGCAAGTTTTGGCTACATTTTAGGTGGGGTAGCTGAGATCCATCCCCATGCATCCACATTGGTTGACCCCTCCACACTAGAAAAAGAGTGTCAATGTTAGGGGGGGATGAAAGATCAACACTAGGGATGAAGGTCAAATCCCTCCAAGCTAAGTTACCTCTTTTCTACATTTAGAGTAGGTAAGATCTACCCCCTATACTCCTTCACACTGGCTTTGATGTCTCCTAGTTGACTTACCTCCTTGCAAGAGTTTATCAACATAGAAGAGTGTATACCCCCCATAAAACCCATCAAATAATCATTTTTACCATTCTAAAAGGTAATTTTAGCTCCCCCAAGCCCAAATATAGATACTAGGTTGTTCGTTTCATTTGGGGAATGAGGCTTTGGCCACTTATGTGGAATGTTTTAGCTCCAAAAGTATGAAATATGTGAGACTACCTCTCATGGGATACAACCTTCATATTTATAGTGATGTTTTACCTTGTGTTTCATGGGATGGGGTTACAAAGGTTACAACATGTAAATTTGGTGGTATTTCATTGGTTCCTCTTTGTTGATGTTTGGAGGATTGAGCTAAGAGGGATTGACAAAGAATACAAAACACCACTACAAGTCCACCACCAACATTCCCCCTCCATGCTCAAGCTAGTCATGTAGAACCATGCCAAAGAGTGCTCATGATGATGGAGTAAGGCTATGATGATAAAATGGCAGTGAGGTTATAAGGAAATGGTTATGAGAATGAACAATGCATTCCAAGTGTTAACACCATGGTTGTGATGTGGCATTGACATGTTGTGTCTTGAAATGTGGTTCACTTGACAAATGTGTTTGAGGAACCATCACTTCACTTCAAGGACTTTTAGCCATTTAGGGTCCTCCCTTTCCATGTTTGGAGTTATCATCTTGGCAATTTGGTCTTGATCAAGTTATCCAACTTCTTGGCAATTTACTTCCCCTCTTTTTTTGGTGGGGTGAAATGTTCATTGGGTTTTTTTACCAAGGTTGGTTCAATTTAGTTTTCTTGTTGAATGAGATGTGTTGCATTCAACATTCTTGATGGCAGAGCATGATGAAGGAGATGTCACAATGGTTATAATGAAATAGTATCAAACATTGGTCAACAATACTACTTAGGGTAAGAAAGATTATATTTAGGCTACTAGTTGGGCTTAAGAAGCGGTGCTAGATGGAAGACAATGGTATAAGCACTTTCAACACAATAGGAAAAACTCACCAAATCTTGTACATCAAGGTCATGTAGTGGCTTGCTGTTGTAATGAATTGCATTTTTGTGATGGATTTATGCTCCATCTTACAAATGCAACTCTAAGAAAACAAGAAAAACAACTAAATAAAGCATGTTATAACATTATAGTGCATATAAGCCACATAGCATGATGAGATGACGAACAAAGCTAGAGCTAACAAGGATGCCAAAGTTGCTAGTTTAAGTCCATGGTGTTAGTTTAAGCCCCCAACAAGTTGTATTGCTGATTTAAGGCCTCAATGAGCCATGCTACCAATTTAAGGCTCTAGCAAGCTATGGTGCCAGTTTAAGGTCATAACAGATTGTGGTGCTAGTTTAAGACCTTGAAAGGCCATGGTAATGCTTCATTATCATGCAAAATATGTTATACAAGCTCACTTGTTGTAAATTGTCAAAGTTATCAACATTAGTCATCCATTGCAACCTGTCAACAATGATAAACAACACTACAAGAAAACATGTGAGCATTAGATATAATTGGGGTTATATG
The DNA here is from genome assembly GCA_015680685.1 of Gnetum montanum. NCBI lineage: Eukaryota > Viridiplantae > Streptophyta > Gnetopsida > Gnetales > Gnetaceae > Gnetum > Gnetum montanum. The sequence goes on along the minus strand of MNCI01034323.1, from coordinate 844,010 downwards.
ATGGCTTTAACATTGCCTAACAAGGGTTCGATGATGTTATAAGAAGGCTTAAGTTCTGGTGAGGAACTTGGTTTCATGTGTTTTCTCCTAACCATTTTGGTCTTTGATGGGAATTTCGGCTAAGGGATCCTCCATGATGTTTTTGAAGTCAAAGTCAGTGGTCATTAGGTTGCTTTAGGGTGTTATGGTTGCATAGTAAATGGTAACAAGGTCTTAAGGTTTGGATATTTAAGGTCAACATAGTCTAACAACATCATAAGAGGAGTTTACTCAGGCTTTAAGGCTAGTCGAATTTGCTTGTTTATTCTCCTGGCTCATTCCTGCATGACAACATAAGCACATCAAGTGGCACCTATGTGTTATAATGGTCAAATAATGTTAAACCAATGTAAAATACTGTAATAACAAAGCAAAAGCGGATCAAAAAAAATTAAATCATGGCCAAAATAGGTTAAAACATGGTCAACAAAGGTCACTAAGGGTAGTATAAAGTTAACCATGATCAACTATGGTGATACTTTACCAGTTAAAGGCCATGGCAGACCATAGTGCCACTTTAAGACCTTAGTAGGCCATGGTTAAATGGTGTTAAATAATGGTCAAACATGGTCAGATTCCATCACCTAACATCAATGAAAGGCTAAACCAAGGTTCAATGTGGTCAATAAAGGTTATAAGGGATAAGTTGAGGCCAGTGAAGTAAAACAAAGGCCAAAAGATGCAAAATGGGATCAAATGAAGTCCAAATGATGATCAAAACCATATAAAATGATGTGAACCAAGATCAAATAAAGCCTTATTGACATCAAATGATGTCCAATTAGGTGAATCAAGGTCCAAATGATGCCAAATGATAGGAGAATGTAGTTAAATAAGGTTATATTTTGCCAATTTAAGGCCATGGCAAGGCATGGTAGGGGTTTGTTTCATTGACAAGGTCACTGTGAAGATAAGGTAAGGTAAAACTTAATAACACTAGGTAATATTAAGGAAAAAAATTGTTAGAATGGAATAAAATTGAGCAAAACAAAGTAAAATAGGGTAAACTAGCTAACACTGGTCTTAAATAAATATTTAACAAGGTTTACATAAATATTTAACAAGGTTTACATATTGTTATTATTATTATTATTATTTCAATAACTATAAAAAGAGATCTTATGGAATGCTGAAGATGTGTTAAAATTTTTTTTAAAAAAAAGATAGAAACATAAAATTTATCTTTTACATAGACCTGTGCGACCTTGTGTAGCCTTTTACAGGGCTCACGCAGTCCAGATAGACCGGTGCAGCCCTGTGCAGGGCTTGGCCCAGGCAAAGGCAAATAATATGGGGTTTTTGTGACTACAGGTATGGGCCTCGAAGCAGTGGCGAAAAGGGTGGTGCTTGGTTTGGATCTGTGCGGTCCCATACATGTTACGGGGTCAGCGGAAAATAGCAGATAACCACGATGTGGACCGTAAGGTAGAGTACGTGTTTCGGTAGCGCAGCCGCAGTGGCTACGGCAGTAGCGTGCAGCATACCGCAGTGGCTACGGCAGTAGCGTGCAGCATACGGCAGTGGAAGAGGACTGTAACGTGGCAACAGAGACGATCAGCAGCGGTAGCACGGCCACTGGAGCAATGAGCGATGGGCGACATTGGATCGTGGCATCAACGCTTGTTCCACGTTGGTCAGCGTGAATCCAGCGTGGGACGAGGATTTGTGCCATCCTCGCTGGTTCCACGTTGATCAGCATGAATCTAGCGTGGGGCGAGGATTTGTAGCATCCTTGCTGGTTCCACATTGGTCAGCGTGGAGCCCGGATTGTGGCATCCTCGTTGGTTCCATGCTGGTTACCGTGGATCCACCATGGTGGGGTGAGGATTTGTGGCATGCTGGCTGGTTCCACATTGATCAGCATGGAGCCCGGGTTTGCAGCATCCTCGTTGGTTCCATGCTGGTTACCGTGGATCCAGCGTGGTGGGGCTAGGATTTGTGGCATGCTGGCTGGTTCCACATTGATCAGCATGGAGCCCGGGTTTGCGGCATCCTTGTTGGTTCCATGCTGGTTACCATGGATCCAGCGTGGGGCGAGGATTTGTGGCATGCTGGCTGGTTCCACATTGATCAGCGTGGAGCCCGGGTTTGTGGCATCGTCGTTGGTTCCACACGCTGGTTAGCGTGGATCCAGCACGGAGCAAAGGTTTTGAATGGCTGCGGGCAGTGATAGCAGCCGGATGCATATGGTTTGATGGGCGGTGGACATGAAGTGGCAAGAAATGTGTGGTGGTGAGTTGAGGGAACCAAGAGATGCCAGGAAGGTGACTTGTGAAAGGGCATCACAGTGCGCGGCCCTAAGGACCAGTGTAGCCCTGTGCAGGGCTACGCGGTGGCGGGGGAGGGGGAGGACAAGGCGGCACTCTCGACAGGCAAGAGGTGGTGATGGCACAGAACCGTGCCTCCGCCCTACCACACGTCAACATGGCAGGGCCGAACTGGCAGCCGGCACCCAGTAGTGGCTTGGTGGGAGTGAGGATGATGGTGCTGTGAATTGTGGCAAGCGACAGTTGCTGCTGATTGCACCGAGCTGAGGCAAGGTTGCACGGCAAGCTTAGCACGGCCCCATGAAGGGTGCGCAACAGTAACAAAGGCAGTGCTGGATAGTGGTTTTTTTGGTTTTTCTCTTTTTTTACCCCCCTCAAAGCTAACAGCGTTGACATTGGAAAAAAATTTTCTGCCAATGTCCCAACTTCCTGGGAATTCTTAGGGCCGTGTGGAAGGCTTTGGCATTAATTCTGGATTTTCTTACAATTTTTTCATATTTTATCCAGTACTTGTACTTCAGCCGTTTTTCTATAGACTGGTTTTTCTCTAGACTTGTACTTCAGCCGTTTTTCTATAGACTAGTTTTATAATTTTTCCAGGCTTGCTATGGCAACGTTGGGATGATATTTTTTATTGATTTACACGTGTTTTTATTACCTAAACTTAGAAAAGGTTTTTCAATACAAATTTATCACTTTTCCTTAATGTGAACTACTATGTACAGCTGAAGTTCTGGTTACTAAAATTGCAGACCTCCCAATTTGTATAGGCAGCATTGGTCTATTTTTAGAATTTTTGTAACATTGGTAAAAGTTCTTAAGGTCATCTATATGTTGTATTTTGATTCCCACCACCTATTATATTTTTTCAAAATTTGTAGGTAGTCTTTTTTAGAGTTTTTACTATGCCTAATTTCATTGGAAACTAAAATTCTTAATCGAATTTGGTTAAATTCAAGCTAAAATTTTCAAAGAGTTGTTTTATGTGTTGTTGGTTATTGGTTTGGCCACGTTACAAGTATTCTAAAAGGTCCTTTTGATTCTAAACATTGCTTTCTACTTCAACACCCTCTTCTAATGATCTTAGAATCACAATTTCATAAATAGTAAACACTTCAAGCATAATTCCTAGCAAACAAACCACAACCATCTTGAAAAAAAAAACATTGCAAATCAAACTTGGTTTTAACATTTCCATCTAATAAAGGTTCCATGTACCCTTTAGCAATCAAACATGAATTCTCTATGCTTTCTACCCCTACCTTGCTTAGGAGTGTTTTCATTTCCAAGCATTCCTTACCCTTTGCCTTAGCTTCTTCTAGCCTAATGCGCATTCTATTAATAAAATTCAAATTTGCAACCCATGCTGCTAAACTAATTTCCCCATCTAGTATTAGTAAGTGATCTTTCAACGTATGAAATTCCTCTATTTGATCTAGACTTAGATGCTACTCAGCTAGCCTACAAAACTCATGAAATGCATGGGAACCCATGATCACTCTAACCATTAATTTAGGATGCAATAAAAGCTTAGAAGATAGATAACAAACTTAGACAAGAAAGAATTGAAATGCCAGCACCACCGTAAATAGCTTATGCAATTTTAAAGTTCTAAACACCTTCCTAAGATGTTTGAAATCCTCTAAAACTTGGACTTTGCAACCATGTTGAATTTCGGTTGGCAACTGTAACATCTAATTAGCTTTAACATACCATGCTACAAAGTGCCTCCTTTCTTCTTCAAAAGTTCTAGCCTTTACTCATAATTCATGATAATTTGACAATCTTCTAGCCAAATTCACTACTACATCTTTTTGCCCCTAGTACCTAGCCTTTACGACTTTTAACTCAAAGTTTTCTACCTAAAGTTTCTATAATGCATCTTTGTGATCTACAAACTCCTTCTCGTACAATGCATATGTAGCTACCACTTTATGTTTTAATTTATTTCTAGGCTTGCCTACTATTAACATAGCCAAGTTAGCATAATGAAGGTTAGCTAACCCCATGTACTCTTTTAAGTCTTTTATCTTTAGTTCTTTATTCTTAACTTTAGCTTGGTGAACATGGGCATAACTATCCAAGATGGATTGCTAGTTTGGATTCTATGTTGATTTGGAATTGATTATGGCCTCACCATCTAGATATACTTTTCATTGATCTACTTATACATCCCTACCTAGTCATGAAAGTATTCCTTGAGTCGTTTATGCTTCTTAGCTTCATTTTGCCATGCATTAAATTTAATAGTTGATTTTTGTCTCATTGCACATACCTTCTTCATTAAAAGGGTTTTGTTCCCTCTTGCTAAGTGGCTCATGTCTTGGTTAACACTCATCAATTGCTCTCTTAACTGATGGATACTTTCTAATGAGTGGCTAGGTACCCCTACACTCAACTGTATGAATACAAGTGTGTACGCACAATCCGATCGAACTCCGTAGATGGACTAGTTGTGGTATCTAAATAGTTACACGTTGATCATAGTTTGTTGTCTTCTCACCTAGACTAGTATTTTCTTTCTCATGTATGGTTTAGTCCAAAGTGAGGTGAATGATGGGATCCTAAACTAATACTACTCTTAAAGACAATGGGGAACAATCTTAATTAAGCTAATGGACAATGGAGAATGCAATCTATGGTAACCCTAAGTGCAATGAGCATTTGTCTTTAATCATTTGTATGCATCTTGGACCTCGTGTACTACTTCTAGGATTACCAAGTGCACATTACTTGAGTACTCCTAGATATGCTACTGGGTTACCAAGTCGTTACACTTAAATGTTCGTGATTAAGTCATTGATGAGTGGCGAGATACCCCTACACTCAACCATACAAAACGAGCGTCGCACGTGCGATCCGGTCGAACTCCGCAGATGGACTAGTTGTGGCACCTAGATAGTTAGCCTTAGGTTGCAATTCGTTGTCTTCCCATCTAGACTAGTTTTGCATATGTCACGTATGGTTTAGTCTAGATGAGGCGTATGATGTGTTCTAATTCTAATGCTACTCCTGATGGTAGTGGAAAATAATATTAACTAATTCTAAGCTAAGAGGAAAAGGGTAAAGAAAATC
>MNCI01034323.1:796524-832876 GCA_015680685.1 Gnetum montanum | reverse complement strand
AAGGGTTGAGAGACTAATCGCGATAAGTAACCGATTCCTTAACCAGTCGTACACACCTGTAGATGCTCGTAGTCAAGTCGTACTTACACCGCGCTATGAAAGCAATAAATAACATGAAATAAATAACAATAAATAAACTAAGTGAATGCTGCAATGATAAAGTAATCTCGATCTTTATTGCCGGTCATGTGCGTGTCCAAGTACGGCACACTCGAATAAAGACACCGTACAATCACATTCACCACACTGTGGGCAGACACGGGAAAATTCTAACTCTAGAGGGATCAAACTGCCAGAGCTTCGCTACACTAAAACTGGGATGTGAAATGAGGGAGAGCCGCCTCTTATTTATAGAAATTGCGGCTGACTGCGATATCGTGTACGCGATATCGCAGGGAAGACGCGATATCGCATACGTGATATTGCGGCCCATGATACATCGCGATCCATGATACAACAGGGGTACCTTAACGCGACCGCCAGCACTATGAGCAATTCATGTCTCATCAGTCATACTCATTCTACGTTAATTAACAAGAAGTGTAAATAAAAATAAAGGAAATATAAACTAGAAAGACAACAATAAATAATTACCAATGAAAGTAATTAAAAGCTAAGTGAATGCTTTAATGATGGAGTAATCTCGATCTTTATTACCGATCATGTGCATGTCCAAGTACGTCACACTCAAACAAAGGATTTGTATAATTACAATCATCACACTACGGGCATGCACTAGGGAAAGAACTAAAACTAATTGAAAACTAACAAAAAGACTCTACCTTAAGACTTACCAACTACTCCTCCCTTCCTGTGCGCCCGAATGTTGTATTTATAGGCCTACACAGGAATCATGATATCATGTATTCAATATTATTATCTAGGCTATGATATCATGTACCCAATATCGAGGATCCAATATTGGGGCCTGGAAAACCATGATTCATCATACCCCCACGATTGAATAGCAACTCATCCTCGAGTCAGACAAAAGAAGAACAAGTTCAATTGATTACACAGTGGATAGGTATGAGATTATTGACTAACTAGGAATACTCATGCCATAGTGTGGAATTGAATAAAACAAAATTGGGACATAGACACAGAATTACAAAAGGCAAAATTTGTTGGAACTCATGTGGTTCCTAGTGCTGGTGGCTCCTCCATGGGTCTCTTCCCCTTATCTTGTGCTCCAAGCTTTGGAAATGGATGTCTCTGAAGGAGTGCCTAGAGCTTTTCTTCTTCGGTTCAAGGATCCTATGCCATCCATGTTGATGCTCCAATGTTTGATGGAGTTAGCACCTCCCATGGGCATGGTAGTTGTGAAAACATCTGATTGGCCTTGACATACCAAGCTACAAACAACCATCATTCCTTTTCATAGGCTCTAGCTTTGTCCTTGCATTCTTGGTAGTCCATAAGCTATTGAGCCAAATCTGCCACAACATCTTTCTATCCTTGGTAGCTAGTCTTAACCACCTCTACTTTAGAATTTGCTACTTCTAATCTCTGCAATGTCTTCTTGTATTCAGCAAACTCTGTTTCATATTAGCATAAGTGGTTGCTACTTGCTTCTCCAATTTTGTTCTTGGGCATCCTGTTGCCAGCATGGCTAACTTGGCATATCGCAACTCCATGTACTCCATGAGATCTTGTATCTATAGGTCCTGGCTTTTTAATTCTGCTTGGTGGATGAAGGCATAAGTAACTAATATGGCCTGCCAATCATTGTTTTGAGCATTGAGAGTGTTAATATGGGCTTTGGCCATATGTATTTCTTTTTCAATCACCTATTTGTACAACCCCACTTGATCTCTAAAATGCTTCTTGAGCTTCTCATGTTGTTTGGCCTCATTCTGCCATGTGCTTATTTCAATCACCATCTTCTGGGGGATCGTGCGTACCTCCTTCATTAAGAGGATTCTGTTCTCTTTGGCCAAAGGATTTATATCTTGGTTGACCCTTATTAATTGTTCTCATAATTGCTAAAAATTTTCCTTGAGAACATTCTTTTGTTTTTCTACTATGGTCAACTAGAGATTTTTGGTGGCAAGGTGTTTATTTTCTTCTTTTGAGGCCTTGAGTGCTTTGGCATGTGCATACGTTTGAGCTTGTGTCTTGGAAGCATCCCAATCAGCCTTTTCTTTTTCCTCTACCATTTTTCTATTCTCTTCCACAAATTTAGTTAGTTTCTCTATCTGAAAGGATTCTAGCTAGTCTGCAAGGATGAATTGGGATGGATCTTGCTATGCAGCTTGCAAGGTGACAAGCTTTTCTTGGAGTCCTTTTAACTCCTCTTCTTCATGTTTGGCCCTGACCTCTACCATGACTAGCTTCCCTTTTGTAGAGATGAGGCCTGACTATGTTGCTATGACTTCTTGAGGGATGTCAAACAATGATGTCATCACTTGTCCTATCTGCAGCAACCAATCTAGAGCATCCTCATGATCTATAGGAGTCATTGAGGGATCGGCCAAGGTTTGAGCATCGCGTGCTCTTATAAAATCTACGAATGACACAATAGGGACATTAAATGATTCTTTACTCTAGTCTATGACCACTTCTGCTACTCCTGCTACATCCTGGTTCTGCATGATCACTACTGTGTCACCTTCACTAGTTTCTAATTGCACTTGAAAAGATGCAACATCTCCAGAGATCTATTGTTACCAGTGTGATTCCCCTCCTCCTGTTTGGATGGACACCTTGCCCCATGTGTGAGCAATTGAGATTGTGGATCATATGACATCATCAATGACCTTGAAGAGATTTGCTTCATCACAGCTTCCCCAATTGACTGATTTAGGGATGGCCCTGAGATGGCTCATTTATGGTTAGTAGTCCTGTGGCGATGGTGGCAATTGGTCTTGTTGGCTTATAGGTTGTGTGCTAGGCCCCACTTTCTATTGTTGACTAGGCCTTGTGTCTAGAAGTTGGCTAGGCCCTATAGTTTTAGGTGTAGTGGTCCCCACTGTCTATTCTAGCTCAAGCTCTAGTGTCTCACGAGCATTTTTCCTTGGGGCTGGTGGCTTCATTAATTCAGCAAATGAGGCATTTTGAGCCTTTCTAGGGACATCATTGGTGTATCCTAGAATTCTAGCATGTCGGCACAGCTTCCCGATAAGGTAGGGAAAGGGTAATGTGAACTTCCCTGTCTTATGTTCTTCAAACCACCTTAAAATTTCTATGAGATATAGATGGGGTAGGATGTCATCAACCTTTCCCATCAAGATGGCACTTCCTCTAGCCACATAGGTGAAAATTCTTTTCAATTCTTTTGTTGGGAAAATATCATGTGTGCCAATTTTGAAGTAGATCCTCTCTTCAAGTGTGAGCTCTCCATATGCTTTATCCTCCTTACTATACTCCCTTTTTAACCATATCTTGTGCACATTTGCATTAGAGTGAGTGGACAGGTGAGAACCTTAGGTCCTATATTTGGAAGATTCAACACTTCTGAAATGGCTTTGGTAGAGAAATCAATAGAAATCCCACCAATATCAATGGTGGTACCTTCTTCCTTATTGTGCCAAAATTAGTACATCTCCACTAGGTACCAATTACCACTCCTAGAGAGAAAAAGCCAAAATGGAGACCCTTTAAGTTGGTCTCTAACTACCTCAAGGGAAAATTTAGTGAAAAAGGCCATAGTGGAGACCCTTTAAGTAGGTCTCTAACTACCTAAAGGGAAAATTCAATGAAAGGTCAAAAATTGAGTTCCACAATCATAGCTGCTAACATGGACCTTTCATGAATTGCTTGAACACATTCCAGAGAGAATGTGAGATGTTGTCTCTATTCAGGTGCCTTGCCATCTCCACCTTTAGCAGGCCTTGATTGTGCAGTAACAAGAGATTCCTAATGAATGTTGAATGATTGTGCCTCTTGCTCTGCATGTTTTTTGAGAGGCACTTGGTCTCTACCTCTCCTTGGTCATTTGGATGCACCCTGAGAGGATCCTCCTTGTTATCCTCTTTTAGGAGCCATCTACAATCACACAGGACTGATTATCAGTAAGGCTATTTATAAAATTAGATTAATACCTTACTCCTTGCCCTTAATAGATTCATTTCTTGCTTAGTGTGATTTAGTATTAGAGAGTTTCACAAAAATTCCCCTAAAAGTTTTGATATTAGGTCCAATTTTGATTAGGTGACTCCAAAAAATAATTTTTATGGTCTGGGTGAAGAAATAAAATTAATTTGGTAAACATTTTTAACATTTTAAGGTCACTTACCGTTGATAATATCCTTTGGGTAATGACGAATTTTGAAAAAACTATGTGCAACTTGAAGTGTACCCTTCCCTCACAACTAAGTTAAACACTCTAGGTTTAAGAAAGTGCAATCATAATGATAATCAGAGCATTAATAAGCAAGTTATTGATGTTTGAATGATAGGTGCATAAGCTAAAAAATTCGTGGAAGAAAATTTCAACAACTCCCTTCCATGAACAATGAAAAATGATGTTGACATGCATTGGGGGGGGGGGGGGGGGGGGGGGGGGGGGGTCCATATATATAGTTTTTATAGACGCGATATCATGTATCTGGTAACACAGACCTAATATCGTGTTGGACCTGATACCAAGTACCCAATATTGCATCCCTTCTAAAACATGGTACTTGGAAAAATTGATAAATTTTGGAATTTCCAAGACAAAAAACGAAGGATTTAAGGTTTATTTGAAAGATCTAGGGTAAAGTTGAAGAGACCTGAAGGTATCAACAATGTAATAAAGTGGAATTTTACAGAGAAGTTCATGAATAGGGAAAGGAAAAAGGACATGTAGTGGTACACAGGAATGTTTGAATTAAAATGATGATAAAGGAAAGGATAACTTAGAAGGTATAAGGTAATGTGATGATGTGCAATGAGTACAAATTACAAATGTTATGCAAGTGCATCCTCCTCAAAGAAGGTTCCTACCTATCATGCCCTTATGTAACCACACCTGAAAATGTCCATAGGCATGAAAAGGATTAAATGCAATCCACACTAGTTCCACAAAACACACACATGTAGATACCACCGCGATAAGGTATGAATTCTATGCTACACAAGACAGAAGTCAAAAATACATGAATAGCGAGATGAGATGAATCATAGAAGGGATTGTAGAGATTGGGACATGAGGTATCTAACCTTGGGCATAATGAATCCTGAGTGTACGGTGTGATTAATGTATCATTAGCCCATTTCTCCAAAATCAAGGCCAAGTCCATGCCTCTGATCAGTGACATCGCATTGTTTTATCCAATGATGGATAGCCATAAGAGCACCATGATAGGAAGGCATACAATCACTTGGCATTTTGTCCAAGGGAGGATTGATTTGGAATTTCTTTGTGGCACATTATTCTTTGGTCTTTCTTTGATGTTTTCTTTTCTTTTCTTCTTTTCTTCTTATAGTCGCTTTGACACTTTGTTCTTTCCAATAGTGAACTAGAGAAGCTGCTAACCTTCAGGCATGGATGCATGTCTTTTCAGTGGGATCCCCAGAATACCATGGAGTTTCTTTATTAAGTGCCTTTATTACTCTTACTCCCATTTTTCATTAGATCTACAAGGATCTTAGTACAACCAATCTACATGATAGCTCCTACAGATGTCACCAAAGAGAATCCACAAGTCCCCTTGATGTCACACCCTAGCTATCCCCTCTTAGTCCATCATTTTTCACTCTAGGCATAATGAGCACAAAATTACTTTAAGTTTTAATGAAGACAAGAATATCATTGTACCCAGAGTAGAACCTCTTATTAATAGAATGGGTGGGTGGATGTTGTGGGCTCACTGTTCAAATAATTAGTCACCTGAGACTTGATAGCAAAGAACAACACCTCAACTAACAAGTCACATGAGCATTTTATTCACCGATGAGATTACCCTCAAAAAGATAAAAAAAAAATTGGAAATGAAAAATTGAAAAACAAAAAATTGTAAAATCAAGGAAAAGGAAAAACATTTACTAATTTTGCTTATTAGAATGGAGGATATCCCCCATAACTAAACTTTTGAGCATGGCGAGAATTAATAAATGGAAAATGTAGATCCATGCATGTGGGAAATATTGGAGTCTATTCATATCCAAACCATTGGGTGTCTTTTGATGTGGTGGCTAGAATGTACCCAAGTTGGGGTTCACACACTTGATTAAAGTTAGCATAGTGGGGTAAATTATAAGATGTGATCATGTGATAAGGAGTTGACCCACCATGGCACCTATGACTATAAGATGGTATGCAAGGATCAATATGTCTTCCTATGTGGTTATATTCATTGGGCTGCATGGTTGTTGGAGTGTTCATTGGTGGCCCTAATAAGGTAACAAGAGGTGTTAAGTTTGAGGGAAAAGATGCATCATAGCACTCGACTTGTGTTGAGTTGGTGGATGTAGTGGTTTTAGAACCGTGCTATCTCTTTCTACGGTCGTGCCTAAAGAAAGGATGCTTTCAATGTTGTGGAGGACCTCCATTGTTATTGACAGTAGTAGCACAAGTAACATCCATGGGTTGGTGCTATGGTGAAAAACCTTTTGGCACAACTAGTGGTGATGTAGAAGGAGGTGAATGATGAGAATATTGAGGACAATAAGAAGTGCAAGGAACATGAGGTGGTGATCTTGTTGGAGAGAACATGGGTTGATAATACTCATGAGAATGATAATGATGTGGTGATATAAAGAATGTTGACATAGTTGGGGAAATAGGATGTTGAACATAATAAGCACTTGGGTTGGATGGTATGAAGGGTATGACTAGTTTAATAGTGGCCTCCCCCACAACTAGAGTTTTTGCCATTGTGGCTGAAGACGATATTTTTGTATGAAATCTAGATGTAACATTCCTCCCCAACGCTCATGTAAATGTGACAATATTGGTCATTGGCCTTTGGAATGATCATACAAGCAAATGTCACACTGACACATATGATTTGTAGTTGAGCTTCTATTCTTATTTCCTTTAACCTTTCTTTCCGATTGTCGAGTGGTGTTTAGTCCTGTTTCTCAATTTGGCATGGTTCCACCTCTAATAATGTTGGCATATTCTTCACATGTTTCATGTACCCATTCCATCATCTTATTGATCTCTACCTTAATTTCATCTAGCGATTGTAGTATTGGCAAAGATGAAGAATTCACCTCGTTGGGGTGAGTTGATTTCTCCTCTTCATGATCATGGACCTTTACTATTTTGAGAATTTGGTCCTGTTGAGATCTTTCAACATTCTTCTATTTAGCTATTTCTCCTTCTTCTCTTGTTACCAGCTTAATAAGCTCTTGGAATTGGTGGGCTTGTAGTTCATATAGTTGACCTGCAGCATACATCCCTAGGTTCTCCCTTGTTTCATTTTGAAGCCCATCCATGATGTGATACATTAGCCTTTCCTCAAAGAACCCATGGCCTGAGCAATTGTTTAAAAATGAATAGTATCTTTATAAGGCCATGTCCAAGGGTTCATTTTGCCATTGTTTCCACTCTTTGATTTGTCTCTTCAAGGTTGACACTCTTGCATAGGTTTGATATCTTTTAGTGAATAGTTATACCATTGTCGGTCAACTACAAATTAATTTTGGCTTTAGGGACATGTACCATACTTTTTCCTGGCTAGCAGGTGTCATAGGAAAGAGATTAAGTTTTTTCCACCCATTATCAATATTTTTCCATGCACAAGCATTGTAGAAGGCTTCTAAATGATGTTGTGGATATAAATCATAGCCTCCTAAAAACTTGGAAAAGTTATTTAAATCAAGCCTAGGTAGACGACTTTCCTTGTAATGCCTACAGGATATTTGAATAACCTCTTGTATATGCATTAGGCTCTTAGTGGGCAGCAAGGATTCATCGTCACTAGGTAGGTTATGAATTTGTGAGTTGGGACAATGTTGTCTTTGTTCATGTTGGTGTTCTTGACTTTGCCCCGTAGGCTCAATTTTTATTTCTATGCTGACCCCTTGAGAGGTGGTCATCCATGTCATGACTTGACATCAAAGGAGTAGAGGAAGAGAAATAATTGAAAGACTCTTCATGACTTTTGTAAGTCTCCTAATCATCCCTGAATAAATTCTTGTTAACCATTGAGAAGGTCCTAGGTCTTACGGGCCCCCTCATTCTATGGGATGTCCCATCCTCACTAGAGGTGTCAAAGTTGGATGACAAGAGTCCTTGAGTACCATTGGGGTATTCATGAACATAGGAGACCCATAAATAAGTTTAAGTACTCCAACTTCATCTTCATCATCATATTTTGTTGGTTCTCCAATGAATTACCTCGTTAGTTGTTGTGTTATCATAGTCTTGTGAGAGAGACATTATTATGAATTGTGTGTGACTTATTTGCAATTACTTTCTTTCTAAAAGATATATCATCAAGGCTTCATTACAGTGATCTTGGATGATGTAACTAATCTAAATAACTAGTACCATCCCTGATAATGGTGCCAATGATGAGTGGCTAGGTACCCATACACTCAACCATACGAATATGAGTGTGTACGCACGATCTGGTCGAACTCTGCAGATGGACTAGTTGTGGTATCTAGATAGTTACACATTGATCATAGTTCACTATCTTTCCACCTAGACTAGTATTTTCTTTGTCATGTATGGTTTAGTCTAGAGTGAGATGAATGATGGGTTCCTAAACTAATACTACTCCTAGAGACGATGGGGAACAATCTTAATTAAGCTAATGGATAATGGAGAATGAAATCTATGCTAACCCTAAGTGTGATGAGCATCCATCTTTAATAATCTATATGCATCTTGGACCTCATGTACTACTTCTGGGATTACCAAGTGCACATTACTTGAGCACTTCTAGATATGCTACTGGGTTACCAAGTAGTTACACTTAAATGTTCATGATTAAGTCATACTCATTCCACGTTAATCAACAAGAAGCGTAAATGACAATAAAGGAAATACGAACTAAAAAGAAAACAATAAATAATTAACAATTAAAGTAATTAAAAGCTAAGTGAATGTTGCAATGATGGAGTAATCTTGATCTTTATTGCCGATCATGTGGGTGTCCAAGTACGTCACACTCAAACAAAGGTTCCATACAATTACAATAATCACACTACAAGCATGCACTGGGGAAAGAACTGAAACTAACTGAAAATTGGCAAAAAGACTCTACCCTAAGACTTACCAACTACTCCTCCATTCCTATGTGCCTGAATGTTGTATTTATAGGCCTACACAGGAATCACAATATTGTGTATTCGATATTATTATCCAGGCTACGATATCGCGTACATGATATCAACAATCCGATATTGGGGCTTGGAAAACCATGATTCATCACTTTCTTATAAGATTTTTTTTCTATTTTTCAATGTTGGTTAATCTCTTGTTATTAGTAGTGAACTATTTGTTCTCTTCTTGGATTGTGGTAAGTGCCTTAACATGTGCATATGTTTATGTTTCTATTATGGAGGCATTCTACACCACTTTCTCATTCTCATTCTTCTTTTACTCATTCTTCTTAATCAAGTGGTTGATTTTCTTTATTCTAAATTGTTCAATCTACTTAGGTGTAATGAATTGAGTTGGATCTCTATGTTCTACCCTCAAGGTTGTGAGCTTTTCTTGTAGTCTTAGAATTTTGGCTTCTACATGCTCTACCGAGTCTCAGCCATGACCAAGTTTCCTTTAGTTGCAATTAGCTCTAACTACATTGTAGTGACATCACTTGGGATGTCAAAAAGTGTTATCATCATTTGTCTAATCTATAGTAATCGATCTAGCACAACTTCATGATCTGCAAGAGTCATTAAGATTTCAACTAGCATCTGAGCATCTTTGGCTATAGTGAGATCCGTTGTTGGCACAATAGATACATTAAAGGATTTCTTAATGTGATTCATGATTACTTTTGTAAGTTTCACACAATAACTATGGCTCCTTCTCTAGTTTCTAGCACCACTTTGGATGATCTAGTGTTTCCAGAGATCTATTGTGACCATTGAACCTCTTCTACTAACTGCATTGAGATTTGTCCAATTATGAGATATGCAAAAACTATGGGCTAAATGACACTGTCAATTACTCTATAGAGATTATCCTTCTCCCTTGTTCCCTAGCTAATAGTCTTTACAATTTGTTGCAAATGACTCATTGATGGCGTATAGTCCTATGGTGGCAGTGGTGGAACTTGCTATTATTGCTATTCTTGTTGTTGCTGCTACTACTACAACTGGCCACTAGGACTTGCTTTCTATTGTTGTTAAATGGTTTGTGTGATTTCCTTAGCTTCTATTTCTTCCTCCACTTGATCTTTCTTTGGTAATGTAGGCTTAAGCATCTTAGCATATGAGGCATTTTGAGCTTTCCTGAGGGCATCATTAGTGTACCCTAGGATTTCAATATGTTTGCATAGCTTTGTGATTAGGAAAGGGAATGGAAGTGTTATTTTCCCTACCTTCTTCTCCTCAAACCATCTTTGAATCTCCATAAAATAGAGTTAAGTAAGATTGATGTTGTACTTTTCCAATAGGATCACACTTCCTCTAGCCAAATAGAAGGACAATCTGTTTAATATCTTAGTGGGAAACAAGTGGTATGTGTTAAATTTAAAATAAATTCCTTCCTCTAGAGTTAATTCATTTTATTCTTTATCATCTTTGTTATATGCCCTTTTTAACCATAGTTTTCTGGTTTCTATGTTAGACCTAATGGATAGATGTGCTAACCTTGCATCTTTAGTGGGCACATTTAGAGCTTCTACTATTTCCTTGATTGAGTAAGAAATAGAGACTTCCTCTATGTTAACTATAGCATCTTCTTCCTTGTTATGCCAAATTTGGTAAGTCTCCCCAACATACCATTCTCCACTTGATAGGATGGGGCATAGCAGTGATGCTTGGAGTTGCATCCTCATTGCCTTAGGAACAAATTCTAAAAATGGACCAAAGTTCATTTCCATAGTTACTATGCTTAGGATCATCTTTTCTTTGATGATTTGGAGGTATTCTTATGATAGTGTGAGGTGTTTTCCTTGTACTTGTGGTTCTTCTACCTCTCCTTGAGCTAAATGTCCAATAGCAAGAGTTTCTTGATAGATACTGTAAGATTGAGCCTCTTGATTTGCATGTTTTACTTGTGGCTCTTGTGCTCCTATTTGGCATCTTCCACTACCTCTTGGTCTCTTTCTTATTGGTTGTGGAAGGCCTCCTTGTGCTCCTCTTTTTAGGACCATATGCAATCAATCAAGGGTTGAAGTTACTAAAGTGTTCTCATAAATTCTTAACAGTTCCATATCTTACTCATACCTTTAGTTAAATTAAGTTCCTAGTTCATTATGATTGCAAAGTTAAGAAATTTTCAAAAGAAACCCTTGAAACATCACCAAATTTTCATGTTGTAACCTTTATAACCCCATCGCATGAAACCCGAGGTAAAACTTCACTGTAAATGTGAAGGTTGTAACCTATGAGGGGTAATCTCACATATTTCATACTATTGGGGCTGAAAAATGCCTTATAAATGGCCAAAGGCTCATTCCGCAAGTGAAAATAGTCATCTAGTAACTATATTTAGGCTTGGGGAAGTAAAAAATGCCTTTTGGAATGCCAAAAATGGCAATTTAATGGATTTTATGGGGGGTATACATTTCTCTACGCTGACAAATCCCTGTAGAAGGTTAAGCAAACTAGGAGACATCAAAGGCAGCGTGGAGGAGTATAAGGGGTAGATCTCACCTACCCCTAGTGTAGAAAGGAGAGTAACTCAACTTGGAGGGGTTTGACCTTTACCCCCAACATTGATCTTTCATCCCTCCCAACGTTGATACTATTCCCCCAACATGGAGGGATTAACCAACATGGAGGGGTCAACCAACATGGAGGGGTCAACTAGTGTGGATTCATGAGGATGGATCTCACCTACCCATCTAAAACATAGCCAATTTGTAGCAAAAATTAAGACTAGAGTACTATATAAGCCAATCCCAAATACCATTTCAAGATTCCAACCTTTTAGTGATTCTACCCCCTCAGCACTCATATACTTCGGCATTTGTGCAAGAATTTTGCATTCAAGGGCTTTGAACACACATAAATCTTTTATAATTCCCAGCGTTTACCCCCCATAGCCATTGTTACACCCGTCCTATAACACCAACATTGTAGATTTGGTGCAAGAAGCAACAAAGTATCCAGGTCATGGAGCAACAAATTCAAACCTCCAAGTGAACCCCCTTGCTACCCTAGGCACATTTTTGTACACAATCTTTGAACTCTTTTTATTTTTGGTGAAATAAAGTTTATAGTTTTTAGTTTGTGTACGAATTAGATCTGTTATTTATTTTTAGAACATTTACATTTGTATATGTGCAATCATATTTACATTTTTATTACTTTATTTGCCATCCTCTAAGTCCTTTGGTGATTTTTTGGACCGTCCAAGGTACCCTAAATCCCATTTTTTGGAGGCTTTTGGGATTCAAGGTTAATGCTATTATGTTGAGATTTTTGGTTTTCTAGCAATCAAAGTTTTTAGTCACTACAATTTTATGGTGCTAGAAGGAGGGTATTTCAAGCTGGAACCCCCTAAGCATTTGCATACTTTGGTATTTTGGGCATCCAAGAGCTCTTTCTTCCTAGCAGAACACAATCTCTTAGGGTCTACTAGCATAGATTCATTAGGGCCCTGCCAGCATAGAAGCATTGGGGACCAGTGTAGAACCATTGTAGCCCTATTACCCCTATTAACACCTTTGAGATTTGTGAGCCTAGAGTGCCAATGGTTCCCCCTTGAGATCTCCAAATCTTAGCATGGAACACCTAGGCCATCCCAATCCTTCACATTTTTCAATCCCAATTGTAACCCATGTTTTAGATCTTAAGTAGTAGCAAAGGAAGTTTGAAAATATCAGGAGTGGTTGATTATTGGGATCATGAAATAAATTCTTATCTTCTTCAATGGGCTTGGAACCCCCATCCAAGTGAACTCTCCTTTACTCTCCTATGAGTACTTTTGTACACACCTCTAAACTCATTATTTATTTAATCAATAAATTTTATAGTTTATTTTGTGTGCAATTTTTATTCATTTTTGGTTTTTAGATCTACAATTTTTACATTTTTTACAACCCCTATTTCACATCCCCCTAAGTCCCTAGGCGATCTACTAGACTATCTAGGGTACCTAAATCTCATTTTTTTGGAGGCCCTAGGGATTTGAGGTTAAAGCTATTGTGCTAAAATTTTTGGTTTTCCAACAATTGAATTTTTTAGTTACTACAGTTTTATGATGTTAGAAGGAGGGCCTGAAACATTGCCTAAGCTCTTCATCTAATTTAATCTGCCATTTTTATACCCTTTTTCCTACCACCAACCCCCTAGTGTGGGTGTTTAAGCTTTGAGAAAATTCACTACAATTGCTAGAAATTTTCTAAAGCTAGCATGAGTGTTACACCCCCCATCATGGGTGTTTGGGTTTTGTCTTTTTTTATTTTTTTTTAAAAATTCACAGTAGTTGCTGGTGATTTTAAAAGCCAACTAGAAAGGTTGTTACCCCCCTCAGCTAGGAAAGGTGTTACCCCCCTTAGTTAGGAAGGGTCATACCCTTGGACGACCCAAATCCCTTATTATGAATTTTTTCTAGTAGGGTCAATGTTGCTAATTTCTTGAAAAAAACCTCACCTTTGTAAAAATCAAAGTTTTCACTTTGGTTTTTCAACTAAAACAATGCTTACCAAAACTTCCGCCCTGCTTTATCAATGTTGGAATAGGAAGGTATGAGATCCCTCCATCTCATCCCCTTCTTTTCCCTTGCCACACCCAGCATAGAAGGTAGCTAGGAAGCCAACATGGGTGAAGTTTGTTACAACCTTTTCACCTTTTCATTTTTGGTAAAGGGGTATATCCTCCTTACCCCCCACTTATCATTTATAGTAAGTGACTCACTTTGGACATTTTTATCATTTTTCTATAGCTAGGAAGTTAGGAGTGGGTGGAGTGTGGTACCCCCCACTTTCCATTTTTAGTAAGGAGGTATACCCCCTCTAGCAGCCACTTACCATTTATAGTAAGTAACATGTTTTCAGCCATTTTTAAATTCCAATTATTGGAATTTACTCTTTGTTTAACATTTTATAAACTTTTTAAGCCATTTTTAGCATATTTATAACGTCTTTTAGCTAATCAACCTTACAAACATGGTATCCAACCAAGATGAAATTCATATCTATGACCTGGAAGACCCCATAGTCATAGAATGAAGGTAATTGCTTAGGAAAAAGGGAAAGAGCCTAGATTTTGTAGTTATCAATGAGAAATTCTAAAACTTCCTCAATGCTAAGATGTCAGATGGTTTAGTCCCCCTAGAAAACCATTTGTCATCAAAGTACCAGCACAATCCCAAAGCCCTTCATGATATGGGTACCACCTTTTCTAGCCCCTAAGAAACCTTTCATCATACGTGTCCTTCCTTTAGTGGCTTCAACATCATAATATAATCATTGAGTTGCTAATCCTCTAAGACCTAGGAAACCATTTTATTTTTGTTCCTCCATCTTCAACAAGTAAGACCATGATGACTCATGATCAAAGCCCACCTATAGTAGCCCACAACTCATAGGTTAGCAAGAAATCATCATCACAATGGTAGTAAAAGCAACCTATCATCAAACCAACAAATAAGCTCACTAAGGTAACCAACCAAGACCTACACTAAAGTCAAATACATACATGGACAAGGGATCCAAGGCACATACATCACAACTAAGCCACAAACCCAAGAGATAATGGAGGAGGTTAGAACTACTAAGGCTAAATCTTCGCAAGCCAAGAGAAAGAATTTTCATGCAACAATGGACCAAGACAAATGATCATTAAGGAAAAAGAAGGCATCGCCAAACTTGTATGACTTGGTCATGACCTCTCCATGCATAGGGATGCACTAGCTTGAGTGTTGACCTCTATACCTATGAGCAGAGACATGCCTACCAATAGAGAGTCAATCCAATCTATCATTAAGCAAGCTTCACTTAGAGAAAATAGGCATCAACCCATGCTCAACTTTGATGATAGTGGAGTAAAAATTGACTCATGAAATAAAGAAGTGATATCTACTCCTCTCCTTATTACTATACACATTGGTAGGTACAAGACTCACCATGTTCATGTTGATGGTGGAGTGGCCATGAATGTGGTACCATATTCTATTGTTGACAAACTAAGCCTAACCAAAAACATCCAAGTGACCACCACCTTAGCACTCAAGTCATTTAATGGCTCGTGAGTAGTAATGTGAGGTTCCATCACTCTAGATTTTGTAGTCAAAAAGTAGTTTCCCACTTCCATGAACTTCCTAGTAGTTGAAGGGACACCCAGTTTTAACTTGATCCTAGGAAGGACATGGTTAGCAAAGCTTTGGGTAGTTTCATCTCCTATACATTAAAAGATTCACTAGCCATATGAAGGTGGGGAAATTATGATTCGTGGAGACAAGGTATCACTACCATTAGTTAATTATGTTTACATTGACCAAGATTCAGAGGTGGGATTCCAAGAGGAAACTCTCAACACTCAGATCATGGCCAACAATAATGAGAGCAACAACAATGTGAGTAATGCCAACTCTGCGACACAAGACAACTGGCAAAAATGCCTACAACTTAACATGCTAATTGAGAGAAACAGTGACCATAGGATCATGCCAAAAGGATTCCTTAATTTCTCAAAGATCAAGCAACAAGTTCATGGTAAACATCTTATCCATTCTTTTGTCAATCATTTGTTTACCTTTACAACATTATACCATGTTTCGATATTGGCTTTATCCTTATGTGGTCTTTCAAGAGTATCCCACGCTTGCTAGACAACGTACAAACAATGGCCAACTAAGGCCTAAAACTGGCAACCCCATGGCACAATAAGGCCTAAAACTGACAACTTATGGCCCACCGAAGCCTAAAATTGGCAACTCCGTGGCCCACTAAGGCCTAACACTAGCAACTTATGGCCCACCAAGGCCTAAAATTGATGAGCATAATGGCCTCTTATTTTTGCTCCTATACCAACTAGGTAGCCAATCTACCTAAAAGCATCCCCTGCTAGCTTTACTTATATGCATATACCTTACTTTACAATTATTACTACAACATATTTTTATTTACCAATTTTACTCTATGACCTTGTTACATTTACCATTTCTATTTATATGAAACATATAAAACAAAATAATTTAAAACTAATATGTAGCCAAAGTCACACTGTTTGATGATAAAATGTCCATAACCATGGTTGCATTGTGCAACATACAACAATGAAAGTAATATGTAGTTCTTATGACCATTATAGCCAAATGAAAGTAGCCTGAACAATGATATGAAAAAAATACAATATGCTCAATAATAAACAAAATCAATCATGGTGGGAAAGAATAGCAGCATTGATAGGAACCTAGGGTTGGAAAAGGTAGAAGAAGCCATTTGCATTGTCCCAAGATTCTGAGAACCATTCATTGATGAAGAACCACCTTGCCATGTATGAAAGGATAAACATAGTCACTACATCTACTCTTCTATAGATGAAGGTCGCATCCCATGCATAATGTATGCATTCTACCCCTTCTTTCACCAAAAAAGCTTCTCATACCCTTATCCATCATAGCAATAGATTTTGCTTCAAGCTCTCCTAGATTTGGTTCTTTGGTTTATGATCCTAGCCAATTTAGTATATAGAATATTAGATTTAAAGATAAATCCTAAGATAGGCTAAAAATTAATTAAAGCCTTTTGAGGTTTGTTTAAAGATTTATCCTCTAAATCATCATTCTTCTTTGCTAGTGATCTAAGTTTCTCTTCCTAGCCATTCACATGTTTAATTTAATGAGGTTTCTCTTGGAAATAATTAATCCCTCATTAATAAGATCAAAAAGGAAACGTTGAAAATGAAATGTACTACTGCTCAAATTCAATTCGATGCTTCTAGATCTATAAAATATGATCTAGTTATTATAAAAAACACACTCAAATGATGTAAGCATGAATCAAGCAATGAAAAGAAAAATAAGATGAATATTATTTGGGAGATAGGATTTACATCCTTTGTACATACCAAATCCATAAAAATCCATACTAAAATGAAATTTCTTGAAAAGCATACAACTATCAGGAAAAATGAAAAGAACCCTATGGTAAACCTATTTGATTCTTCTCAAAAGGAAGGTATACATTGGATTTCTAACATTCCTCCACAATTCCAAAAACCATAGCCATAGCATTGAAAATTTTGCATATTTCACTTACATTTAGACAACTACAATCATTATAGTTCTTCAAAAATTGGCTGAAAGTATCAATAGTTTTTAAAGGGTCATGTTTCACAATTGGTGCTAGTGATCTTTCTAGATTCTTCAAGAAATCATTAATTTGCACTGCTTGTTCAAGTTCAGTGGCTTAGTCTCTTAGAATTGCATTACATATACTTTGTGTATGTGCTCTAACAACTACATGATTTTGGTTCATACAATCAAATTCATTGTGGTAGCTTTTCTCCACTTCCTCTTCAATCATGCTTTTGAGATTCTAGATAATCACTCACACACTCTCAGTTTACAAGATAGCTTCATTATCACTACAACCAAATACTTTACAAAGTGGGTTGAAGCTATTCCCCTAAGGAAGATGACATCTTAACAAGTTTGTAGATTTATACTTGATAACATAGTAGCCTATTTTGACATACCTTTGATCATAGTCATGGATAATGGACCATAATTTAGTAGCCAAGAAACAAAAGCCTTTTGTCAAGACCTAGGTATTAAAAATTTCTTTTCATAACTATACTAACCTCAATCCAATGGACAAGATGAAGCCAGTAACAAAGCCATCATAAACTTGTTGAAAAAGATGCTAAATAATAGCATACATAAGTGGCATGAATGACTTGTTCACACATTTTGGGCCTATAGAACAACCTAGTGAATTGTAACTAGTGTAACTCTATATAGCTGGGTTACAAATATGAATCTATTTTGCCTATTGAATTGTAGGTTCCATTGCTAAGAGTGGCATTATCAGACTTCATCAACAATGAATAGAATAAGGACCTGCATACCATCAACTTGGATTTGATGGAAGAGCATCAAGTACCAATGCTTGCTCACATTGAGTGGTACCAAGAGAGGTAAAAACAATAGCATTATCATGACTTGAACAAATGAAAGATCGAGGAATGAGACCTTGTCCTCAAAGCTATTCATGAGCATGCAGAAAAGTTCTCAACCAACTAGAAGGGACCTTTCTTGATTACCAAGGCCTATGAAAACAGATCCTTTAAAATAGCAGACATGCATAAGAATGAATTGGCCAAATTGGTAAATCATTCTTATATAAAGCCTTATTACATCCAACATGATCTTCCTTATAAGTATAAAGCAACAATTAACATCAATATCATTACACCTAATAACATGCAAGCTTGCATGATCTTTCTCCATCTCTCTCTCTATTCAACATAATGAATGAACTTTAAAACTTTGTAATAATGGTGACCTAGGGTGACTTAGTTTGCTAGTTGTCTCATGTGGCCAAATGCATTGTATTGTGACAACATGTTTTCTTTGTTTTGTCTTCTTGTTCTCTTGGAGTTGTGCTTGCAAGATGAACCCTAAAGTCATCACAAAAATACAACTCATTGCAACAGTAAGTTACCACCTGACCTTGATGCATAAGATTTGGTTAGCTTGTCCTACCATTCTAAGAGTGCTTTTTTAACATCATTGTCATTACCCCTTCTTGAGCCCATCCTTGTAGCTTAATTATAAACTTTCTTTCCCTAAATAATGATGATGACCAATGTTTGACACCCATGCATTATGGTCATTGGACATTTCCTTCATCATACTCTACCATCAAGTTTGTTGAATGTAACACATCTCATTCAATAAGAAGACCCAAATCAAACCTATCCTTGGTAATGATGATGAGAAATTTCACATATTCTAACTTTTGAGATTGTAAAAATGCCTCATAAGTTGTTATAGCCTCAATTTACAAGTAAAAAAAGTCATGTTATGTCTATGTTTGGGTTTGGGAAAGCTAAAAATGCCTTGGGATTTGCCAAATTTAGCATTCTCATTGGTTTATATGGGGGTATAGCCTTAACTACGTTGGAACCACCTATCCACATCATGGGTGGCATTGGATTTTCATTTTTCCAATAAACCCAACATAGTTACCACAAAACCCAGTGTGGGTGTCTCAAGGCTAGCGTTGGAATAGATGGGGATTTCATTCTTCACATAACTCTAGAGTTGCTACACCATTCCAGCATGGTTCCCATGACTTCAGAATAGTTCCCATGAAGACCAGTGTGGATGGGTGAAGCCAACATATTTGGAAAAGTATGTTTACTATTTATGGTATCTATCATGGTTTTCATGCCTAGGAGATATTAAAACTTATCATAAATGAAAATTGTGTTGGAGGTAAAAACCTCCTACACCTACACATGATTCTAATATATCAGTAATGATGGCAAAAGTTTATAACCAAAAATCAACAACCATGTGACCTATAAAAGTCCATCTCAAACACCTTAAACAAGCTTTTCAGTTCTTCCAGTTTTGAATTCTTTGCATCAAAAAAGCTTTTGGTAATTCTTGAGCATGAGAACCTTTGACAACCCCCAAGAACTTGTGACCTTTGAGGATTGTGTGATATTTTTGGAGAAACATACAACTACCTAGGCATAAAGTCTCTTAGCATAGTACCCCCTTTGCCACAAATGTTATTCACACACATTACCCCCCTATGATTAGCAGTATAGATTTGGATAGGAAACTAGCAAAAAGTTTGAGTGTTGAAAGTTGGGAAGTACTTAGACTATGAAGGTGATCATATAGTAAAAAATACCAACTTCATCAATGCAAACTCCTTGTGCACATAGGCACATCATTTGTACAAATTTCTAAACTCTTTATTTTCAATATTTTATTGTAACAAAGTTTACAATTCATTTTTTGTGCAAATTACTATTATTTCATTTTGTGCATTTATCTTTTAGTTTTAAATATACATGATTTTATAATCTATTTATCCTTGTTTACACTTTTCAAGTCCCTGGGTGATCAATAAGACCATCTAGGATGCCTTAGATCCTCTTTCTTGGAGGTCCTTAAGATCCAAGATTAAAACATTTCTACACCTAGAACTTTCAATTTTTCAAGAAGAGAATTTTTTGAGTGCAACAACAACTATAAAATCAAAAAATATTTTTATTTTTTAAAAATTTCTCTCTAGCATATGGTGGGTAGGTATGATTCATGATACAACAACAATAATGAAAAATATTTTTTTTTAAGTTGCAAGTTGTAGGGAGAAAGGGCTATGCTACAAATTGCATTGTAACTAGTGCCAAAAAATGTATGTTTTGGCCAAAAACTAGTCATGGCATACACATTATAATGGATAAAAACAAAGATAATTTTTGATTAAATTATTGAAAACATGCTATTGGTAGAGATAGGCAAACACTACAATAGGTTTAGATGAAGAGTTAGGTGGAGGTCCTTCTTCTAGTGCCAAAAACTTTAGCTACAAAAAAATTTTAGGCTAGAGGTCCAAAGTTCCCTATTAGAATAGTTTAAATAGTAAATCCACAAGCCTTGAGAAGGATCTATAAGCACCTCAAATGGTCTTGCTGATCAAATGAGAACTTGAGTATCTATTACCAAAATGCAAAATAAAAATTATGAGCATATGATCCAAGGCCTGAGAAATGTAAAGTAAAATGTGGCAAATGAATGAAACTACAAATTTATATTAAAATGATGAAAATTTTAGAATGAAAAAGTTTAGAGAATACAAGCTTTTAGATTTTTATTCCCAAGAGCTCAAGGGAGAATGCTTAAAACCTGATACAATTAGCAAGATATGTTATATAGTCAGATCTACCTCTAAGGATTCCATATAATCTATCCTTCAAGCTCACCATCGGTTTCCTCTGCTACTATGATCTACGCTATGAAAAAATGATGATGGTCATCTTGGACTCTTGGACATCTACACTACTCAAAAATCTCAAGTTCAGCATAAATGTAAAATGCAAAAATGTCCTTACAATGAAATAGTTTCTAGTTTAAATAGGTCACTGATGTCCTAATTTGTCATTGATTATTTTTTCCATGATTGTTACAAATGTTTGGAAAATTCTATCATACTTGGGACACCTTCATGTGGCATACTATCAATTTTAGCTAATTTTCATTCTCTATACACTACCTTTAAACACTGCCAAGCATACAAAATTTTCATGTCCAATGTACAAGATTAAAACCAAACTTTTAAATGCTTTCTTTCTAGGTTGTTGAGCATATAGAACTATAATGCTCAGTGTACAAGGCTAAGATATTGAATTTCATAGCTTTTAAAGCATTCTTAGCTTTTATAAGCTAGCATACATGGATTCTACAACTTCTATAAGTTAGGATGCATGAGGTCTTAGATTCTAGTAACATGCAGTCATAATGCTAGATTTTTGGAAAAATAAGGCAACTATATTTATCTTTATTTTTTCACCAAATTACAAAGAAGTCTGGTCATGGCTTATAATATGAATTCCCTTGGGGGTGTTTCATTGGAATCCCTCTCTTAAAACTCTCAAAGTGTGATTTCTGCTCTTCCTCTTCCTCTTCCCCCTCCTCCTCTAGAACCCCACATTTAGGAGAAGAAGGGGTTGCACAATGTGGATGTGGAGGAGGAGGAGGAGGAGGAAGCTAGTATGTGTTACTAGGATAACCATGATACTACATCCCATGAAAAATATTGCATTTTTACTCCATGCCTCATGACATAAGGTTGGTAGCTACTTTGCATGTACTGCAGAATTTGATTATGGCATATGAATGTTTTCAGTACCTACACATGCTTCTTGTTACTTGTTCCACTTGCTCTATTAACTTTGCATTTAGCTGAAATTTATGACTCTTTAGCTTCATTAGGTGCATTATGTATCTTAAAATTAGTGTTTCTTGAAAGCATGATCCCTAAAGCCCCCATAAAAGGAAGCTCAAACTGATCTAAAACATCTAATATGGTTCTTACTTTCATCTCTAACTAGGTATTGTGCATTATACTTAGGATGTCCATAGTTTCTAAGCATGTCTTCCTTATCCCAAAAGCATTTAGAAAATAAGATAATGTCTTCCATGTAAAAAACATCAAAACTAGTATTTTTAGCTTTGGCATATGTCATTCCGTGCTCCCTTTATAATATTAGCTTTCAAGCCTCATATGTTTGCACAAGTTAAATTCTTGAATTTTCTACTTTTACAAGTCAGGAGTTAATGGATGAACTATTAGGCTCAACATGTTTTATTTGCCTAGGTGAAGTATTTTCCATTCTATGGTTGTCTAAGGCTTCCATTCTCTTAGTTAATTCTTCCAAAGATAATGTGCTATTAATGAAATTCTCAAGTTGAATTATCTCTGTTTCTATGGAAAAAATTCCCTCCAAAACCTTAGGGGTGCTAATGAAATGAAAAAACCTTTCCACTGTGCTTTTCATGAACCATGACTTGTCACAACCTCTAGGAACCTCTAAACCTATAGACTAGCCGCCTTTTGCACTCTACACTTTAGCCACCTTTAGATGTGCCATAGAAGGTAATAGTAAACTAGATGCCAACTTCTCACTTCTCCCTCCACCATTTATCATAAGATTACACCTTATTGTAATGGGTGAAAGTTGTAGAACCACTAAATCCAACACTATTTTGGAGTCCATTTTACTTGGTTTTAACCTCATTTCTCTCTTATTATACTTTTTTTAACCTTGTTTTACTTTTTTTTTATATCTCATTTTACCATCATTGGTCCTAATTTACCTTGTAGTGACCTTGTATGACCTTACTTTACCTTATTTTACCTTGTGTATCATTCATTTACTATGTTTTGAATCTTATGTTTGCCTATTGTTTTACCTTATTCTACCTTGTGTAGTATTTTTTGCATTATTTTGACATTATTTAATAACTCTGGTATGCAAATGCCACTTAACATGCATGTAAAGCCAAATATTTACAACCTTACTGTGACTTAGCCAAAAAACTCATGCAAAAATTTACAAACATTGGCATTCAACGATACCTCGAACCGAGAATACCTTAGTTGATGCCATTACAACCTTAGCTCTAAGTGTGATGCCAGATGTGTTTAGTAAGTTACGTTCTTGAATGGAGAACTGTTCTCTTCCCATCATGTAGAACACTAAGGACATTTCTATAGTTACCATTGGTAATGTTATTCAAAAGGAGTGGTATGATGATATCAAGTTTTACTTACTGCATGGTCACCCTTCATAGAACTTAACTACCTTTCAAAAGGATGTTGTATGTAAAAGGTCAAAATACTATGTCATTGTAGTTGATAACACACTATGTTGAAGTCCCTACAATGTCATATTATTAGTGTACTTGGGAAAAAATGAAGCTTGCATAGTCCTTAAGAAAGTTCATTAAGGAGTATGCAAAGGACATATTAGACCTAGAGCCGTGGCTATTGATTATATGATTAGGATACTATTGACCCTATTTAGAAAGTAATTTCTTGTAGAAAGTTAAGACTTTTGATACCTATGAACATCATAGTAACTTAATACATGTACCATCAACTACATTACATACTACTCAAATCACCTGTCCATTTCATAGATGGGGAATAGATATTATTGGACTAATAATGCATATGTCTTCTATGAGGCATAGCTTCATCATCCCCACAACTAGATATTTAACAAAGTGGATTGAGGCTATTCTTTTAAGGAGAACAACATATCAACTAGTTTGTAAATTCATATTAGAAAATATAGTGTTCCATTTTTGCATACCATTAACTATTGTTATAGATAATGGACCGTAGTTCAATATTATCCACAAGCTAACAAAAAAACATAAGATAGCAACAAGGTCATCATAAACCTGCTTAAAAAGATGTTAAACATTAGTAGATACAAGTGGCATGAATGACTTATGTAGATCTTTTGGTGTGTCAAAACATTAAGTAAAATGGAGTCAAAGGTTGTTTGCATGGTTGTGTGGTTATTGTGTTTATAGGTCTATGCACATGAGAAATCAAGATGAGCCAAAGGCTGCATAGATGAAAAGAAATGAACTAGTCTAGAGCTTAGAGGAGAAGGACATCCTCAAGATCTCAAATGAACATACAAGAATTCCAAAGAATGTGGATGAAGACTAAACAATGTGGAAGTACACTTGTCATCATTAATGCATGTGGAAGATCAAGGTTGTGGATGAGGAATAATGAATTCAAAGGACAAAAAGAGTTGAAGAAAGATGTCTCTAGAAAAAAATATACATCTTGGTGTAATTGGAGTGAATATAGACAAAGATGTCTTCAAGAAAAAATAGACATCTTCCATTAGGCAAAGGCATCTTCCATGAGGAAAAGACATCTTCATAGAATAAAGGTCAATTCTAGAAAGATGTCATCCATCAAACAAAGACATCTCCCAAAATGGAGATTTCATAAAGACATCTTTCCTAGACAAAGACATCATTTTGGAATTGAAGAAAAATACAAAAAAAGATCTTAAACACAAAGAAGACATCTTTCATGACCATTAGTGCCCATTGCCTAGCCATTTCATGAGTTCTAAGAAGGATTTAGAAACATGGTGCCTATAAGAAGACATCATATGCATTGGGAAATGTGCAAGCTTATGTGTAATCATTGTACAATCATTTATTTATCATTGTAATCTTTGTTTCTCTTCATTGTATCATCATTTTTTCATTGTAAAGTGTGATGTAACTTAACATACAAGGATCAGCAAAGTAAGTTGCATTTATCCTTTGTAATTATTCTCTCTTATTGCCCTGTAGGATTGATATGCTTCTTGCAGGAAATTCATCTTAATTGAGCTTGTTGGGATCCTACGGGATTGAGTTGTTAGTGTTGTGGTACAACACTCCAGAGTAGAGCTTAAGTTTGTAAATTTTGTGGAAGCCTAAAAACCCACATTCCAAGCTTTATAGAACATTGTGGGGTTGAGTGGCTAGTATTGTGGCACATCACTCCAAAGCGAGGCTTGAAGATTGTATAGGGTGTGGATCCTTCAATCATATTTGAGAGCAAAAAAGTCCAGAGGTATGCTAGCAACCTACCTTCCATGTGTGGACTACCTAAGTTGGAAAACCATGTTAAATTTGGTGTGTGTGTGTGTAGTTATTTGAAAAATTTTTAATTTGGGAAACCTATTCATCCTCCCCTCTATGTTCAATGATCCACAAGTGGTATCGAAGCTTGGTACTTTTCTCTATCATCATCAACTTTTAGGGTGAACAATGGAGGGGACATCTTATATAAGGCCATCCATGTTTGATGGATTTAACTTACCTATTAGAAAGCAAGAATGCAAGGGCTCTTTGAATCCATGGATTTTGAAGTGTGGGAGTCATTCCTTGAAGGCTACACTCCACCTATCGACTACTTCACTAGCATAGTCAAGTCTTGGAACTAATGGATATAAGAGGAAAAGGATAATTTTATGTTTGATTCAAAAGTAATTTTTTTTATATTATGCATTAAATAAATCTTAATTTAATAGAGTAGAAGGATGTGAAATGGCAAAATAAATCTAGCAAACTTTAGAAGCTACCTATGAGGGAACATCTATTGTTAAGCAATAAAAATTATTAATTTTACAAAGCAAGTACAAAAAAGTAAAAATGAGAGAAGATGAGAAAATAAAGGATTATTTCTCTAGAGCTAATGATCTTATTGTAGCTATTATAGGAATAGGAAAAGATCAAAGGTCACAGTCATGGAGGAAATAAAAAACTTCTCAACATTGAAATTTGAAGAGCTCCAAAGTGTTCTCATTACTTATGAAGTGAATCTCATAAGTGAATGAGTGATCCAAGAAAGACCTATTACTCTTAAGACTACCTCCAAGGAGGAGTCAAATGAGCATGATGAGGATAGTAGAAGATGAGATTGCCCTTCTCTCAAGAAAACTACAATGATTGGTTACAAGAAGAAGCAGGGGAGCATCTTAGCAAAGGCCAAATGTTTTTAGAGGTAGAGATAGAATTAAAAACTTTCTAAATTATTCTAGCTTATATTTATTTTCTATAGGTTGGGTTTGTAGAGGAAGAGGCCATATGGGCTTTGAATGTCCTAATGATCCAAATGATAACAAGGTTTAGGCAAAGAATAGATTTAATGATGAAGAATGAAAAAAGACAAACCTTTATATAAGTTGGGATGATGGCAAGCAAAGTGAAGAAGAAGAATGAAATTCTTCCAAAGATTCACATCTCATATGCATGGCACTTATCGATGAAAATTCCTTACATATGGCTGAACAAGATGGTAAGTATGACAAGAGGTATAGTGAATTGAAAGAAAAAATTTTTCTTTTACATCATTTGATTAGGAAGGAAACGAAATTAGTACTTTCCAAGCTATATTCTATTCATGCTAAAATGAAAGGAGAGATCTTAGACATAAAAGCTAAGATTCAACCACTAACATCTTTTAATAAGGATTGTAGAAAGATTCAATAAAAGGAGACACCTAAAAATCAAACAAAGAATTTAGAGGAAGAAACACATGAAAATTCAAGCTCAAGCTCAATCATAGTAAAGTTTAATAATTTTGATCATGAGGACAATACTTTATTTGTGTGTAAAAATTGTGGTTGTAAGAAAACTCTTAACTATGATGATCAAAATAAGATTAATGCCTGGTCCTAGCAAAAGACTTTGGTAAGAAAATTGTATAGGTATCAATAAATGAGAATGAAGAGAACTGGAGTATTAAAGATAATGCAAAAAGTGATCAAGGGTTCTATCATAAAGAACATGATCAAATAGACATATCACATACATGATCTAATGAAAGAGAACAGAAGGATGAGGAGGTACTTCATGGTAGGGAACCTCACCTAGAACTCCATGAATCTTCTCTTCTCACTAGCAAGAAAGGTAAGTTAAGGTAAGTCTCTATCTCTTTGCTTACTAGTTAATACAAATAGTGCTTGAAAAGTCCAAAATTATTTGTGTCTTGTCTAAATTCAAAAGATGTTGGAATAAGTACCTAGAGCATCTCTTACATCTATGATATTGATATAATTGGTTTTGTGAAAGACTTATAGTATAACACTTGTAATGATTTCTTGTCTTGCATTCAATCTTGCTTAATCTGAATTATTAGTTCTGATATGATCTTAAGGTCATGTCCTTTGGAATAAGTTTGTTATTTATGAGATAATATAAATCCCTGAAAATCTTATGGTTTGGAAACATTAGTCTCCACATTGGATCTTAATAGTGAATTACAATTGTAATACTTTGATGATTTAAAAGTTGATCTTAAAGACCCAAAAGAAAGCTACACGTGTAGGGGGAACCTACTCCTCATCGTGGAGGACACCAATGTAGGGGAAGTCTTTGGAGACTTGAGTCAAGAAACACTAAAATAGTAAGATATTCCAAAATGAGTAAGAAAAGGTCTTCAAAAGGTATCTTTTTTAAGTGAATGACTATGTCTTGAACTTGTGCTCCAAATATCCTTTGATCAAGTTAAATATCAACATGAGCTATGTTTGAAAAATGGTTGTGTTGTGTTTGTTGTATTACTTTATGCAAATTCCTATCTATGCTTTGTTGTGTTAATTCCCTATCCTTTTTCTGATGTCAATGATTTCTAGATATGAGATACAAGTCATAATAAGGCATTTAGATAGACTACTTGTTCTTGGTCTTTGGCATCAAAGTTATGTGTTGTTTTTTTCTTTTGGATTAGTTGAAGATCTTTATTTTGGATGTATAAGAGAAAAGGTTAATGTATCATCAACCCCCCTATTTGATATTCAAGCATAAGTTGAAGTAAGATGTACCTATATTTTTCTGAAAGAATGTAAATAGTGATATTATTCCTTACAATGATATGAGTAGGAACATGGTCATTCTATTTATGGAAAAGTGTCCATGATTTTGATTGAAACATCCTTTGATTTTTCTGCCATGATATGTACTTCCTAGCTCAAGAATTTAAATTTTGGCATGAGTAATTTTACAATGTGAATTTTTATTGCTATATTCTCCTTATCATAAATATATTCCCTACTATTTTGTAGATGCTTGACAGAGATGGAGAATAGTAGAACATTAAGAGCTACTAATGGCTTATTGATTTAGAGAGAGGTTACTTGATCTTCATAGTTTATACTTCTCTTCAAGCTATAAGTTAAAATATCACTTGGAAGGCTTGGATTAGTTCTTGATATATTAGGGGCACCTCTTCTTGGAACTTAGTACTAAAAAATGTGTGTACTCCTTAAATTAGTTTTCTTGCTTCTTTATATATTTTTGGGGTTATGTCATAATGTATGATTTTTCATATTATTCAAAAATTATTATTCTTTTATATCTTTTTTGCATCAAGTTTAGGTACTTTATACTTTTTTTTGCTATTCAAAAAGGGGAAGAGTAGTATGGTTATATATGTATGATCACTAATCCATTTTCTTAAGTTTTGAACATCATCAAAAAGGGGGAGATTGTGGACCTTTTGGTATGTCAAAAAAATAAGTAAAATGGAGTAAAAGGACATTTGCATGGTTGTATGATTATAGGTCTATGTACATGAGAAATCAAGGTGAGCTAAAGCCTACATAGATGACAAGAAATGAATTGGTCTAAATCTCAAAGAAGAAGGACATTCATAGGATCTCAAATGAACATGCAAGAATTCCAAAGAACATGGACAAGCACTAGACAATGTACAAGCAAAGTTATCATCATTAAAGCATGTGAAAGATCAAGGTTGTGGACAAGGAATGATGAATTCAAAGAACAAAGAAAGTTGAAGAAAGATGTCTCTGGGAAATAGTAAACATCTTGGTAGAATTGGAGTGAACACAACCAAAGACATCTTTAAGAAATAGTAGATGTCTTTCAACAAGCAGAGCTATCTTCCACTAGGCAAAGACATCTTCATAGAATGAAGGCTAGTTCTAGAAAGATGTCTTGCATCAAACAAAGACATCTCCCAGAATGGAAATTTTAGAAAGATGGCTTTCCTAGAAAAATATGTCTTCTTAGAATTGAAGGAAAGTATAGAAATATGTGTTAGAAATTGCCTAGTTGTTTCATGAGTTCCAAGAAGGATTTAAAAACATGGTAGCTATAAGAAGATATCATATGCATTGGGAAATGTGTAAGCTTATGTGTAATCATTGTACAATCATTTTTTATCATTGTAATATCTATTTCTCTTTATTGTATCATCATTTTTTCAGCAATCATTGTAATATCTATTTCTCTTTATTGTACTTCAACATACAAAGATCAACAAACTAAGTTGCATATATTCCTTGTAATTATTCTCTCTTGCTTCCCTATTTAGTTTATGTGCTTCTTGTAGGAAGGCATCTTGCTTGAGCTTGTTGAGATCCTATGAGATTGAGTTGTTGGTGCTATGGTACAGTACTCTGAAGTGGTGCTCATGGAAGCCTGAAAACCACATTCTAAGCCTAATGGGACCTTACGGGGCTAAGTGGTTGGTGTTGTGGCATAGCACTCTAAAGTGAGACTTGAAGATTGTATAGGGTGTGGACCCTGAAACCACATTTTAGAGCAACCAAGTTTGGAGATGCACTAGTAATCTAGCCTCCATATGTGGACTACCCAAGTTGGGAAACCACATTAAATTTAGTGTGTGTGCTTTTGTTTTACAAGTTTTAATTTGGGAAACTTATTCATCCCCCCTTTCTATGTTCAATGATCCACAACTTGTATATGCATTATGGGCCTATAGAACAACCTTTAGGAGTATAACTAGTTCCACCCCATATAGCCTTGTTTTTGGATTTAAAGTTATTTTGCTTTTTGAGTTGTAAATTCCATCACTAAGGGTACATCTACCTAACTTCACCAATGATGAATAGAATAAGGGATTGCATATCATCGACCTCAATCTGGTGAAAGATTAGAGAGTATAAGCACTTGCTCACATCAAATGGTATCAAGAGAGGTAGAAATAATAACATCATCATGATTAGTATAGATGAAAAGTCAAGGGAAGGATATCTTGTTCTTAAGGCCTTTCATGAACATGTAGACAAGTTCTTGGCCAATTGGAAGGGACTTTTCTTATTCACAAAAGCCTATGATAATGGAGCATCTAGATTGGTAGACATGGAAGGAAATGAATTGGCCAATCCAATCAACCATTCCTATTTCAAACCTTTTTATTTCTAATGCTAACTTGTTTTCCTATAGTCCTTGTTTGTTTGTGTTTGTAGGTATGAACAAATTATGGACACCAATAAATTTTGTGGCATAAAAAAAGAGAGCCTATTTAACCTATTTTTCTTTCTTCCTTTGAAATAACAAATGAAGTACAAACTTTGTAAACTCTATGAAAAAAAATATAGATTCCTCATGTTGTACCAATTATGAATTAATGTGACATGTATTCTACTTATTATCTCATGTGGCCTTATGCAAATCTCTTATGATAACATGTATTATTTGGCTTGTTTCCTTGTCCTCTTAGAGTTGTGCTTATAGGATGAAGCTTGGAGTTATTACAAGGGTGCAACTCATCATCGCAATAACATACTATGCAATCTTGATGAATGAGATTTTGTTAGCTTGTCCAACTATTCCAAGAATGCTTACCACACATCACTTCCATTATCCCTCCTAAACCATGTCATTTTAGCCAAAGTACAATCTTCCTTATCTTGATAACAATGAAAATTAGTGTTTGAAATTAAGGCACCATGGCCATGTGACATACTCCTCTACATGCCCTATAGATCAAGTTTAGTAAATGTAACACATCTCATTCAACAAGAGAATGAAGCAAAATTTGGCATACTACACCAATCAAGTACATTGGATGTAACACATCTCATTTAGTGAGAAAATAAAATTTAGCTTTGAAATGAAACCTAATGAAGGTTTCATTCCCAAAATAAAAAGAATAGAAAAAAAAGAGGAAAAAAAGGGAGAAAATGCCAAGAAAGCTAAAGAGGCCAATGAAGCCTAATCCAAAACAAATAGCTTCAAACAAACAAAATAAAGAGCCTAGTGACCATAGAAGCTTGAGGATGAAGTGTTGGCTTATCCAAAACATCATCAAGAAGCCAAAAATTCAAACAAAAACCATGTAGATCTTTTTAGCCAATTCATATGTCACTGCCATACCATTGCCATGATGCCAACATTTGGAACTCTTTATTAGCCCATGTTGAAATACCATCAAGAAAACTCATGTTGTAACCTTTTGACATTTTAACCTTTGCCATCAAACTTGAGGTTGGAATTTCATTGTAAAATGTAAGGTTTGTAGTCCATGAACTACAATCTTACATAATTGAACATTTTTGGGCTGAAAAATGCTTCATAACTTGTTATAGCCTTATTTCCCAAGTGGAAAAATTCATGTCATGTCTATATTTGGGCATGTGAAGGCTAAAAATGCCTTGGGAACTACCAAAATTGGAATGTTCATGGGTTTTATGATGGTAATAGCCACAACTATGCTAGAACCACCTACACCAAGCATTGGTAGTATTGGGTTTTCATTTTTTAGCAATGGCCAACATAGTTGCCATAATTTTCAGCATGGCTTCACAAAGCCAATGTTGGTGTGTTGGGGTTTTCATTTCTTCAAAAATTTTAGTGTGGATGCAACAACTATAGCATGGATGCCACAATGCCAACATAGCTTTCCAAGGCCAACATAGTTGGATGAAGCTAGCATAGTCTATAAAATTCCATTACTATTTATGATATCAAGCATGGGTTTCGTGGCCTTGGTTCATCAAAACTTATCATAAATGGAAAACTACATTGGAAATAATAACTTGCCACACCTACAAATCACACCAATCTATCAGTAATCACGGAAAAAGTTTGTAGCATCAAAATTAGCAACAATGTGACCTATAAAGGTAAATTTCAAACACATTAAGGTTCCTTTGGTTTATCAAATTTTGCAACCTTGATTACCTAAAAACCTTTAGCATTTTTGGGTGAATTTCAAAGAAATTTGGTAACTAATCGAGCATTTGAGACTTCTAGTGTAGTTCTAAAATCCAAAAATTCAAACACCTCATTTACTCCTTGGTGACCAACGCTACAAATCCTATTAGAGAACTAGCAAGGAGTTTTTGCAATTAGAGTAGGGAAGTACCTAGGCCATGAAATTAATCATAGAACACAATCTATCAACTCCAATAAGCTTCAAGCTTTGTTTGTGCGACTTCTTATGCATTTAGGCACACCATTTGTACATATTTCAAGCTCTTTATTTTCAATATTTTATTATTGTAATAAATTTTATAGTTCATTTTTTATGCAAGTTATTATGATTTTATTTTGTGCATTCATTCTTAGATCATATCTACATTATCTTTAAGATTTATTTACCCTTGTTAACACTTCCTAAGTCTTTGGGTGAATAAGACCATCTAGGGTGCCTTAGATCCTCTTCCTTGGAGGCCCTTGGGATCCAAGGCTAAAACTATTCCACTTGGAATTTTCAATTTTTTCAGCAATCGAATTTTTTAGTCTTTACAGTTTTTTAGCACTAGAAGAAGGGCCTTCACCCAAATTGTTCACCTATTAAATCTACTTGTTTTATAGCTAGTATTTATAAACTTGAACCTTTAGATCCTATAAAAATATCTACTAAGAAAACCAACACTGCTGCCCATTTTTCTGTAAACAATACCCAACATGTCAATTGTAGGTAATTTAGGTTTTCATAAAAGTTTCATAGTAGTTGCTAGATTCCCCAAAGCTAGCATGGTTCCAATAAAAATCTACCACTTTTTCTTGTTGAAACCACCCTTTAGGATTTTTGGAAGGCTAGTGTAGTCCTGTTCCAACCACCCAAACACCTTACTATGAAATTTTATGGCCAAAGCTAGCATGGTTCTCTAAAAAACCCCAGTGTAGTGTTGGAAACCTCAAATGTTTTACACATACATTTTTAAAACCCAGTGTACTATTTTAGTAGGAGATATTCCTAACATAGTTTTTTTGGGCAAGGAAATTGATTGCTTACACTCTCCAGCATATCCCTTGTTGGCAAAGCCACTGTAGTTGGTTTTACCAACATTAAAACTCTCACATTTTCCCAAGTGTAGTGCACACCACTATCATTGTGACCTAAACTACACCTATAGTTGTAGTTTCAACTTTTTTCCAGCCATAACCTTTTATAACTTAGGTAATTCTAATTGCTATAATTTTTATTTAATTAAAAAAAATTATTAAACCAAAGTTAAATTACTGATAATGTCTTTTAGCCAATCTTGACAAAGTTGTCCATTAACTTGATAGACATGACATCTAAATAAGATGTACTAAGGGTCTATGACCCAAAAGACCTAGCAGTGGGTGAGTGTAGATAATCACTTAGATAGAGGGGTCAAAGCCTAAATTTTGCTATTATAAATGAAAAACACTATAACTTCATTTATTTTAAAATCCAAGATGGTTGCTTATTCCATGCGGGGAAGCCAAATCCAAATGTAGTATGAGGTGATCCACCATAAAGGGAAGGAGTATATTTATTCCCCATATGATAAAATACTACTAAACAATACTCATACTTGCATCCTATCTCAATTGATTAAGATGGATGAGAAAAATGAGGAGTTGAACCTAGAGAGTCAACATGAAGAAAACAATGAGTTTGAAGTTGAACCTAAACCTAATAACCTCCTGTTGGTGAACATTTGGGACTAGAACAATAATGTGTGGTGGCCTCATGGTCTTGTGACCTTGGGAAGTCATGGGATCGAAGGTGTTCTTCAAATAGGGTTTAGGTGCTTGCTGGTCTTTGGCAACACCAAGGCCCAAATACCTCCAAATAAACTCAGTAGTTATGAAATGTACTATAGGTGAGTATGTGTTTGCTATTGTGAATGTAGAAATGGTTGGATTGTGTATAAAACTAT
Source organism: Gnetum montanum (assembly GCA_015680685.1). Taxonomy (NCBI): domain Eukaryota; kingdom Viridiplantae; phylum Streptophyta; class Gnetopsida; order Gnetales; family Gnetaceae; genus Gnetum; species Gnetum montanum. Next base: position 798,910 of record MNCI01034323.1, on the reverse strand, counting down.
AATTGGCTATCACAAAAGAGATTTAGCTATCTTCATCAGATATTATGAGTTGTTGGAGATTCCTATTTTGTTTAATCACTTAGTATATAAAATCCTTATAATATGCTAATTGTAACAAATAAAATTTCATAAAAACATTTGAGCATAAATTCTACCAATGTATTCCTAATTTTCCCCAAAGAGAAAGGTCTACAACAAAACTAGAAATAGATCAAGATTCAATGGACTTATAAAGAGAAAGAAAAGAAAGTAGAGTTGTGTGAAATCTTGAATATTTAAGCAAGATAAATTGACATGAGGAAACACTACACAATAAAGCTATTCTAATTTAATAACTATAAATTTCTCAAACTTTATAAGCTCAATAAGAAATTTTATAAAGAAAATCTTATTATATTACCAAAAATCATTGTGTAAACTAGAAAGTACGAGTTTCTATTTTGGCTAGTTAATAGTTGTCAAAGATTGCATTTAACAGAGCCTTCAAAAATTTGATAATTTCTAGATTAAAATACCAAGGATATACACTTTAAAACAATGAAGCTATTTCAGTCACCTCAAAATACCAAATATTTTCCTAGATCTTCTATCCTCAAAATAGGAAATTTCATTAAGATTCACATTAAATTACTCCTAAGGCTTTTCAACAACATAAGCTCTTCTATGATAAATCTTAATAAGATTCTAATATTGTGCAAAAACAAAGCTATGAAAGCAACCTAGAAAAAAATCCCAAAATTAAATGCCAAACAATATATTATTTAAACCATTAGCTAAGTAACTAAAACAAAATGGAAAGAAATGAACTCACAAGATTAAAATAAAGAAGCTGAATAAATGTCTTTAGTAAGCCATGCTTTTACAATCTTCATGTTGCTTTTTCACGATCTTCTTCCTTCCTCAAATCCAACTCTAAAGGCCATTTTATAGTCACCTTAGGGTAGTTACAATAATCATGAGAAGTTGAGGGTATTACAAATATCTAAGGAATTTATTCCTAACTTCCTTAAGAAGTTATAACTTCTAAGAGAAAAATAAGCTATAAGTGGCAAGTGTCTTCTTATTAATTAAAACCTTACAAATATTAAGGATTTCTATTTATAACCTTCATGGAACATTATAACTTCCATTTGAAATTTTAAATTTCAAAAGGTAAAGTTTTATGATTATGAATTCTCCCATATTAGAACTGTAACTCATTGCCACCTAGTGCTCCTCAGTAACTACTACCTCCATCATAGAGAAGAAATTGTGGATTCAAGCCCTATTTTGGCTTCATGGCATTAATGCATTATTCTATGTTTGTGGCATCTATGCACTATGGCCATGTAATCCCCTATAGAATGGAACTTAAGCACACACAGTAGGAGAGGAGCTACCTTTCAAAACTTTGTTGTTGTTATGATAGATACCCTAAATTTAGGGTTCTTGAACCTATGAATTTTAATATTTGATAGCTGTTGCTTTAGGGATTTTTTGTTTAAAATGTTAATTTTTTTATGTTCATAGGTTTGGCATGATTATTTTTCTAGAACACTGATTTGTATAGATCTGCTCCTTTTCATAGTTTTTGGGCTTGTTCTTCCATAAATTTGGAATTCTCATTTTTTTATGACTATACCCTATATTGCTATAATTTATTCTATGGTAGAGGCTCTTGTTTGAAGTATCAATGAATTTCTGAGCAATTTTGTTAACTATTTTTTAAACACCATTTACAAGGATTTTGTTAATTTTTTGTCAAAATTACAATCTTGCTCTTTCAATGTTTAGTTAAATTCTATTGAGCACTTGGATTGGGTATTTTTCCTTTGTTTAATTTAATATTATTTTCTTTACAACTTAATTTTTTGCCACTATTTGGAAACCACTATAGATTGAAATGTACAGCATAGCAATTGATTTCCACATGATGGAGTTATTCATAGAGTTCTTTGCATATATATAGGGAAGATGGATGCACTTCATTTCATTATTTTTGTGGAACATCTGATTTACCATTGCACTTAACTGATAAACTTATGAACTTACAAAATGCAAGAACTAATGAAGATACAATTGCAAATAATTTCTTTAACAATTTTCAAATTAATTCCTAGATTTCTTCTCCTCCCGTGCATACGGAAAAACCACAATTTGTTCATAATGTATTCTGAAAACACCTTACTAAGCTTATGAACTCAAAATGAGCACACTTATATAAAGAGAACTTTCCTTTAACACCTTTCTCCATTAAGCTTCTCATGAAATTTCCCCTTTAATAATTTAACTCTCATTCTCTAGTCATCTTTAAGAAGCTAATTGAGAAATTTCATTTCTTAGATCTTATTTTATAAAATTTTCTTCATAAATATGGTGGAATTGTTACAACATTTCTTACCCCACC